>CM071952.1:27450000-27462500 GCA_036784905.1 Acrossocheilus fasciatus | reverse complement strand
GCTGTCACATGATAACATTGTAACATCTTTAGGTTAGGTGGCTCAAGCTGAATTACTAACAATGTTAATTGTGGTTTTATGCTTGTGAAATAATTACAGATATTATTTTTTTATGCTTGTGATGATTGACTGTGCAGAACTTACCACCATAATGCTGTGTGTTCAGAGCTGTTGCTAGGGCGTCGCTATGCAGATTTTTGGCTGTATGAATATCCTGTTTTTTACTGAATGAAATATGTGAATCACCCTCATTCAGCTCACTGTCGCTCTCTTGACACACACACACACACACTCTCTCTCTTTGTGTGTTCAGAGCGTTACGCTGCACTCCTATTTGTCACTGTCAGATTTAGACTGATCTTTGCCACACTCTCACACACACACACAGACAGAGTGAGACTGTGTGTGTGCGTTTAGCTCTTGTAATGAGACCAATTTATCATGTGTAAGAGTGGCCTGCACCTTCCTTGCGGTTTGCCCCAATCACAGAGAGATGGAGGATAGTGTACGGTGAGATGTACTGTGCTCACCTCAGCTGTGTGTGTGTGTGTGTGTGTGTGTGTGTGTGTGCAGGTGATCTCTCAGTTGAGGATTCTGAGCAGGTCTGTAGCAGCCGGCTCCAAATTCGACAGAGAGATCTGGTCTAACGCTCTCTCACCTGTGCTCAACCTGTGGAAACGTCTCAACCAGGTAACTCATCGGCATTTTAGTGTCATAACATAATTATTAGAATTTTATATATACAGGGGTTCACATAAGTTTTTCAGCCTGGTTCTCATAAGAGCACCTGGAGATTTGGTTTGGTCCTCACACTGCACATAGTGTGACCCATTAAATATACTGTAATTATTTATAATAATTGTTTTAATAATATTTTTAATTAATAATTATTATTTATTGTTTGTAATAATTGCTTATTGTTTAAATAATATTGATAATTAAATAAAAAAAATTATGGTAATTCATCATTTATTTTCCTTCTATTTTTGTAGTGTTGTTATTGTGAAGTAAAACTGTTAAAAATGGATTTCAGTAGTTTAAATAAATCTGAAAATAAAAAATGTATTATTTTAAAATTAGAATTAGAATTTTAAAATTAGAATTATCAACTAACTGCAATAAATAAGTTTACATTGAAGTATTAAAAATATATATATTTATTAATATATAAATATAAATTAAAAAATATTAAAGCTAAATAGAAAAATAAAAAAACAAAAACTAATAACAATGACAAAAGCACATAAAATTACTAAACAATTTAAATAAGAGTGAAAAATTCTAAAAATAACTCAATCAAAATATCAATAAATACTATAATAGTATATAAATATTGTCTCTTTGACCCTTACAATTAAAAGGGCTGTTTTTTTGCTAATGTACCTACAGTATACTGTAAGATGTCTGTGTAGAAGCCCCTTCGCATGTGAAATGAATAACAACACATTTCTGTGAGTTTTCTGTCAGTTCGGCTCAGTTCCTGTCAGTCTTTTAGCTGCTCATCCTTCAATAACAGCCTTTTGTGACAGAATCATAAAACAACCTGAGCTGAAATGTGCCATTCAAAATGTTTTAGGCATCATGAGAACTCACAAACACAATTTTATCTCCCGGCAAACAGATATAAAGTGATGTTTCACTCCTGGAAACTGCATAAAAACAGACAATCAGATATTCACCACCTGTTTTGTGTGCAATAAGCATTAAACAGTGTGTGGGCGTATCCTTTAGGCTGAGTCTAGGTTTTGATTGGCTCTTGCCTCTTTCTCAGGGTTCCTCATTGATCCATCAGAAGGTGGCTCCGCCCAGCGAGGGCGTCGGCTCTCCCGTTCTCTCATTCATTCAGCTGGAGCAGTTTAATGCGGTGCGATTGGTCCAGAATATTCACCAATCGCTGGCCTCGCTCAGTAAGGTCATCAGAGGGACGTCCCTCCTGACCGCTGACGTACACAAACTGGCCACTGCGCTTCTGACCCAGGAGGTAAGAGTGAACGCCCGCACCTGCTTGATTAATTAACCAATACACTATGAGAGGCTGGGCTAAATGACGTTATATATTGATTATTGATTGATTGATGATTATTTGCTGAATGAAATCCAATATTTGTTTCTTATTTTGTGATGCTGATTCCAAAAATAGTGGAATAAATACATTTTTTTCGAGCATGTAACTTTCTCATGTATGACATTATTTTATGCCTAATCTTGAATTCAAATGTAGAAATTTTATTGTGGTTTTTATTACATCTCTTTGGTTTTTATTAATTTTCATTTCAGTAAATATATTTTTAGCGATAACAACGCTGGTTCATGACATCTTGTAGGTAAAGACACATGAAACGGTATTGCATTAAATAAAAATAAAAAAAGATGTTACAAAATTATATATATAATATATATATATTCTGTTTTCATTTTAGTAATTTTGTAGTTTGTTCTTGTCTTTTTATGTTTATTTGTTTATTAATTTTATTTCAGTTTAAGACAATTAATTTTTTTTATATTTTATTACATTTATGCATGTATTTTATTTATTTAATTTAAATTTTTAGTTTTCATTTTAGTTAACAGTAACAACACTGGTTCTTGAGATCTTGTGGGAAAAGACACATATGAAACAGTGTTTTATTGTATTAAATTAAGAAAAGATGTTGCAAAATTCTACTGGTTAGTGGGGGGGAATAGAAATTGAAATTAAATGAAAAATAAAAAAAAATGGTTCAAGTTTTAGTAATTCTGTTGTGTTTTTGTAAATGTTTTATTCTTTTTTATTTCTTTCTTTTTTTAGTTTTTTTTTACCTTAGTTCTTTTTATTTTCTATTAATTTTGAAATAATTCTAAGTAAATAAAAAATGTGCACTGCTTTTATTATATTAATAAGTGCATTAAAACTGATTTATAAAATTAAAAAAAAGTATTCTTATTTTGTGGGAACAAAAACTGATGAAAAGTTTTATTGATTTTTAAAAACTTTTTTTACTCGGTATCATAAAATTAAGCAATATTAGGCCTTTTTTGCAAATCAGCAGCATTTGTTTCTGGGTTAAAGGCAATGTAATCGTTTGTTTCTGTGTCTCTCAGTGTCCGTTGAGTTGGCAGAATAAATGGGAAGGCCCTGAAGACCCGATGCAATATTTGCGAGCCGTCGTGTCCCGAGCGCTCGCAATTCAGGTAAACAAACTGCTGCTGATGATCCAGAGGTCCTAGAATGTGTTTGACCTCCTCCAGGTGTTCTTGAGTTTGTTTAGCCGTGTCTATGGGAGCGTTATGATCCTAGAATGCGGGAATGCCTCGAAGGAGCCGTGTTTGTTCAGGATGCACCTGGCCTTATAAATTGCTCGCATATTTTCCTGCTGTAATAGGGCCATGCAGAGCGATCATCTGACCTAATGAGTCTCTGGAGACGTTTGCCCACACCGCCACGGGTCTCCCATCAGGCTCAGCAGACGCCGCGTGTGTCGAGGCGTCTCTGGTTGTTTTCCGAGCGTAAAGCCCTCGGAATGTAGGCCGCAGTGACTCATCTGATTATATGAGGGTTTTTCTGTGCTTTTATGTGCTTTACTCTCTTTTGTTCTTTGGCTTTGGATAAAAGCGCTTTGTGAATAGCAGCCCTGCCGTAAATTCCAGCTCTGTGAAGCTCATGACGTACCGTTTCTGATAACACCGGGTCACAGCGCTCTGATGCCTGTATTGCACAATGTGGTTTGGTGATTGAACAACTATGAAGCGCATATATATATATATATATATATATATATATATATATATATATATATATATATATATATATATGTATATGTATGTGTGTGTCAATCGATTAAAAAATTGAATTGTGTTAATCACAGTCGTGGACTGTGATTAATCATGATTAATCACAAATTTAAAACACTAGGATTTACCTGTAAATGT
The DNA here is from genome assembly GCA_036784905.1 of Acrossocheilus fasciatus. Lineage (NCBI taxonomy): Eukaryota > Metazoa > Chordata > Actinopteri > Cypriniformes > Cyprinidae > Acrossocheilus > Acrossocheilus fasciatus. The sequence continues at coordinate 27,458,591 of CM071952.1, read as the reverse complement.
GTTGAAATAAAGATGCATGACAAACTAGTTTAAGGAAACAGAACCTTTCACACTTCCGCCAGGTATGAGACATAATCCTTATTATTCTTTTGTTTTTATTCAGCTATTATCAGAATTTATACTGGCAATAAAACGTTTACCAAGCCACATCGCTTCAATCCCAGTATACATTTACCCAACTATTATCAAAAGTATTTCTAAATAAATACAACAAAACATTTTCTTGCAACCTTACATGAAGTATTATGACAAAATGCATTATGAAGAAGATTTGGACCTGTTCTGCAGGTGCATAAGAGCTAACATTAGCATCAATTTATGAGATTAATAGTACACTTTTACTCAGAACTCACTTCAAACCACCATCGAGTGTTTATAATAACTTCCTTTTGCGATCACATGTGGAATTTGGTCGTCTACTGTTGTTAAAAAATGCTATTTATAGCCTTTTATATCGCTTTACAAACGAGCATTTCAGATGCACACATTCAACTCAAGAAAATCACTTACAAATATCCTATTTGATCTATTTGAACTGCAAAAAAAAACACAACCCACGGCTCTGTAATTTTTCCTGCGACTGTATTTTCAAAATAGCCCACTTGTGCCGCTATCGTTACCCTGGTAACACTGGTGCTGTACCCTCATCACACAATGATAGATAACCTTCCGCGCTGCGATGATGGGAAGAAGTTGGGGTCAAACCTTATCAAGCGATTTAATTTGCGTTAAAAAAATATTAACGCGTTAAATTTTTTAGATTAATCGCATGCGTTAACGTTGACACTTTTTATATATATATATATATATATATATTAGGGGTGTCAACGTTAACGCGTTAACGTATGCAATTAACAATGTCGGCCTAGCATGAGGATATAAAGGTTAAAAAAATAAAACAGTAATTATCAAAAAAATTCAGTGGTTTGGGAAATGACAAATTATATATGCGTGAAATATATCATTAATATTAGTGTATATTTTATGTATATATATAATTTGTCATGTCCAAATCCACTTAATTTATTTTATCTATTACCTTTATATCACTAGGCAAATCACTTAAAAACAAGATTATTAAATGAAGTTGGTGGTTTTGGACATGTCAAATTATATATGAATTAAATATGTTTATATATAATATAAAATGTGTCTCGTCCAAAGCCACTTATATTTATTTTACCTTTATATCACTTGGCAAATCACTTAAAAGCAAGATAATCAAGTCAAAAATAATATTTGCTATAGTGCTCTTTAGATTGATCATAATCATTCCCTATATTAGTTATATAGTGATGGATAGATAGCCTCACATGCACTTGATACACTGACCTTGAGTGCAGGAAGGAGGAGGAGCTACGTGGCGTAAATATTAAAGACATCAGACAAGGACTCATGAATAATTCATGAGCGCAGCAGCATCACCTGAGGGAGAGTTCATTACAGCTGAACACACACACAAACAGCAGCGTGTGTATTATCATGTACATTAATCACACGACTGACTCGTGTAATATTGTGATGGTGTGTGTATATGTGATTATGGGAATCTGTTTGTTTAGAGAAAGTCCAGCCTGCTGTAAACACTAAAGCAGTGAATGTGAGCAGGTGTGTTCAGTGTTTGTCATCTGCTGATGTGTGTATATAGAACTGTGGGAGCGAGACTTTTAGATAGATCATCTTTCTATGCACGTGAGAATCTCCAAAAATTGTGTGGGTAACGTTTATTGCCTTCTGATGTGGGGCTGAAATAGGAATATATATTTTGCATAAGGAAAATGAAGTCTGTTTCAGAAACATTAGATTTGTGACTATTTTCATTTCACATTTTCACCTCAAAATTCTCATTACTAAGTGCAGATCTTTTTGCTGTTAAATAATAATAATATATATTATTATCATTGCATAACAGCAGTAGTGGTGAAATATATAATATTGCAATTTTATAAATTTAAAGCAATAACAATAATTAGTTTTATATGATAACTGCAATGTTTGTATGTTATACATTTAAAATGATAATGATTATAATTATTTGTATTATATATTGTTGGTAGTAGTATTAATATAATAATTTAAATAATAATAAAATAAAATGTATAGGCCTACTTCATGATAGCATTTGCAGTATTTTCTTTAAAAGGGTATTTTTCTGATTTAAAATATTTTATTACAGTATTTTACTATAATATAGTAGAAAATTAACTGTATTACATGTATTATTATGTATTACTAGATCTCATATGATAGCCTGCATATTTTTGATGCAGAATATTTATATATATATATATATATATATATATATATATATATATATATATATATATATATATATAAAGTAGTATCTTTTGATTTTGTGGTGAAGTGTGACCTTTGACATGTTTTGGTGAAGTTCACTGCTCTCAGTTGTCCAGTCAGAGTCCGAGACGAGAGCTGGAAATGAGCCACCGCGTCCACAAAACACCTGTCACGCGTGTCCGATCCGTCCGCCGCTGATCTGAGTTAGTTTGACTGTAATTAGTCCTGCGGAGCGAGTCGACAGAAACACTCCTCGTGATGAATGTTTCTTCAGCTGGGCTGATGATGATGATGATGATGATGATGGTGATTTGAGCTGCTCCCTCAGGCACTGCACTGAACCAAATCTCCCCGTAAACCAATGAAGGAGCAAGGTTGAGTGAACTTGAGAGGGAGAATTTAGGTGAAGGAGCGTCAAGAGCTTTACAATATTGAAGCAATTCTGAGTTCAGATATCCTCCACAGGTCTGAAAGTCTTGCAGTAGCAAAAACAGCATTTTAAGAGTCCGAAACAATCCTGAAAACTAAATTATGAAACCTTGAATCAAATTTTAAGTGGGCCTTAAAGGGATAGTTCACCCAAAAATGAAAATTCTGTCATCATTTACTCACCCTCAAGACGTTCCAAACCTGTATGAGTTTCTTTGTTCTGCCGAACACAAAGGAAGATATTTTGAAGAAAGTTTGTAACCAGGCTGTTTTTGGGCACCATTGACTTCCATAGTAGGAAAAAAAATACTATGGAAGTCAATGGTGCCCCAGAACTGCTCCGTTTCCCACATTCTTCAGAATATCTTCCTTTGTGTTCGGCAGAACAAAGAAACTCATACAGGTTTGGAACTACTTGAGGGTGAGTAAATGATGACAGAATTTTCATTTTTGGGTGAACTATCCCTTTCAGGGTCAAATATGGTGCCTAAAATGATTATAAAGCAGGTTTGTAGACGCACAAACTGACAAAAAATGAAGGTCATGGAGGTCCGTGTGCCGAAACTCCCCCCGAGATGGACTGTAATGGACCTTGGGACGGATTCCTCATGGGCGCTCCTCTAACAGATAATTGAATCTTATCCGTCAGCGCTATTATGACGTCCACCTGCTCCAGTGAGTCGAATTTCCACAGCAGCAGCTGTTTACAGAGATCTGTGAAATCTGTAAATGTGACCCGTCTATTCCCGATGAACAGATCTGAGCACAGCGCACACCTGCAGAAACACTCCGACTCTAATAAACAGGAAGTCGAGCATGTTTGTGTGAGAGCGTTCGTGGGTCATGTTCTGCTAGTTCCTGAAAACACATCTTGTTGAAGTGACCTTGAAAAACAATATAATCTCCAATGTGACGAGTTTCTGAGTTAATTCAGTTGGAAATAGCAGAAATTTATTTTAATTTTAGATGCAGATTGTTTGCTATTAGGATTGTTAAGTAAATAAAGGACTGTTTAATTATTTTGAATTAATCATTTATTTTTAGTTATTCAATAATAATATACAATACAGCTTAATAATATTTAAAATATTCATTCGCTACACTACTGTTCAAAATTTGAGGTCAGTAAGATTTATTTAAAACACAAATTAATATTTTATTAATCAAGGATGCATTAAATTGATTCAAAGTGTCAGTAAAGATATTTATAATGTTACAAAAAAATGCTATTCTTTTGAACTTTCTATTCATCAAAGAATTCTGAACAATAAAATGTATCACGGTTCCCACAAAAATATAAAGTTGAAATGTTTGTTGAGCAGCAAATCAGCATATTAGAATGATTTCTGAAGATCATGTGACACTGAAGACTGGAGTAATGATGCTGAAAATACAGCTGCGCATCACAGAAGTAAATTACATTTTAACATATATTCACACAGAAAACAGTTATTGCAAGTTGTAATAATATTTTAAAATATTACTGTTTTTACTGTATCTTTGCTCAAATAAATACAGCCTTTTTGAGCAGAAGAGAATCTGAAATCTTCAAAAAAAAAAAAAAAAGATTACTTCAACAGCTGTGTTTGTTGATTGTTTGCTGATGTCTCAAACACTACTGCTACGGATAAACATAAAGATGGACACATTCTGATGTTCTTAGAAAGACTCAGCGTCTGAGTCTCTGCCGATCTGAAGATGAGACGCAGCAGGTGCGGGAAGAGATTTGAGAAGGAAATAGTGATTGTTACTGTACAACTGACACCAGCATCACTCAAATCACTTCTATCATCACACACTGATCTCCATGACCAATCACTGCTCTGGTGTGTGTGTGTGTGTGTGTGTGTGTGTGTGTGTGTGTGTTCAGGGATGGGTGGAGAGGGCAGAGAGGAGCGGACTGCTGTCGGAGATGCTGGATCTGTCGGAGCTCTTCCACCCGGACACTTTCCTGAACGCGCTGAGACAGGAGACCGCCAGGTGACGAACTGAACTGAACACACACCTTTCTGAAGTGAACTTCAGGAGACTTATGCCAGAGTTATTATACTTAACTCAAACTAAAGCCACAAAATAAACTTCTGTTACTTTAAATAAAATAAACTAACTGAAAGAAAATAAAACCTATAAAATTTGAATTTTTTAGTTGATGTACATTGATACACTATAATAACTAAGGCTAAAAGAAAATAAAAATGGGGGAGGGGGACAATATAAACAAAAAAACTAAACTAAATCTAATGAAAAAACAAAAATGAAAACATAAAATTGAAAAATAAAATTTCAGGTTATATTAATAAAAACTATAATAATATCCCAATGATACTAAAGTAACTCTGCCTACTAAATTTAAAGGAATAGTTCATCCAAAATGAGCATGTGCTGTAAATGTACTGACCGTCAGGTCGTCAAAGATTACGATGAGTTTGTTTCTTCATCAGATTTGGAGAAATGTAGCATTGCATCAGTGTCTCACTGCAGTGAATGGGTGCCGTCAGAACGAGAGTCCAAACAGCTGATAAAAACATCACAATAATCCACACCACTCCAGTCCCTCAGTTAACATCTGGAGAAGACAAAAGCTGAAACAAATCCAGCATTAAGACGTTTTTAACTAAAATACGAGTCTATAATCCATAATAACGCTTCCTCCAGTGAAAAAGTGTTCTGGTGTGAATCAGGAGAGAAATCTGCAGATCAAGCAGCGTTTACAAGACAAAACAGCTCTGAACAAATATGTGGGTTGATTTATATGTGAGAGACAACAGGAGACAGACTTTTTCCACATACACCTGCTAAAATAAATGAGGTAATTTACCTAACAAACACTTGCTGAACTAAACTTGGGGGCGCGCAAGTTACCTCAAGTCACGTACAGTTGTAAACTCAACGCGAGGAAATTTATTTCACATACACCTACTAAACTGAACTTGCGGTGTCTTGCGTAACAAATACCTGCTCAACTATCGCCTGCACACCTGTTAAACTAAACTTGTAAACATTTACTGAGCTAAATGTGAATTGAATTCATTTTACAGCCCTACTTTTGATTTATTCATTAAAAATGTGCTAAATGCTATGCATATCTGTATTCTGCATTTCCATCCTCATTTTGTGCATTGCAGAAATCGTATTGTACTAACAGAGGGTGAAAATGATTATTAGAAATAAAATTACAGCTAACCTAATAAACTTCAGGGGAAATCTAAAATGCTCTGTTTTAATGGCTTCTTTCCGTCTCTCTGTTAGGCTGATGAGCTGCTCTATGGACAGTCTGAAGTTTGTGGCGTCATGGAGGGGTCAGATCACTGAAGCTAAACTACAAGTGAAGGTACAAAAGCTCACATTTAACAGGATTAAACTGAACTCTGCCGGTTCATGTTAACTGAATTCTCTCTCCGTCTGTAGGTTGGCGGTTTGCAGTTGGAAGGTTGTGTTTTTGATGGAAAGCGTCTGACTGAGAGCCATCATGAATCTCCCAGCGTGTCTGCCGTCCCCGCGTGTTACATGGCCTGGATCCCGCAGGTAACACACACACTTTATCCTCTAATTATGCTGATATGATGTTTCCAGTGAAGGTTGTGCATTATAGAGAGTGTGTGTGTGTTTCAGAGCACCGTGGGAAGTTATTCTCTGGACGAGTGCATCTCTTTGCCCGTGTACAGCAGCGCCGAGCGTCAGCGCGTGGTGACAAACGTACAGCTGCCGTGTGCCGGAGATCATGACACATGGATCCAGAGCGGAGCGGCACTCTTCCTCAAACAGCAGTAACACACACACACACACACACACACACACACGCTGAGGCGTTTCCACAATCCATTTATATGATCGCACTACATGTTTTTGAATGGTCTTTGGCTGAATGTGGTGGTGCTTTTGTCATGATCGCTGCACTAAAGCTGCTGTGAGACTGTCATTTTTTATTCAGTCTTGTTGCAGGTGTTTATATTATTAAATAAAAGAGTTTTTCATCAAGATCCAACTCTCTCTCTCTCTATTTAATTTCAGTGTGATTTTAGTACTTTACTGGCATGAAAAAAAACTGTGCATATGTCGATGCAACTTAGCTTTGTACAGTGAGAAATCCATGCACATTTAACAAATTAAAAACACTAAAATAACCCCAAAAAATCTGTTCTAAAAGATATAGAAAATAAAAATAAATACAAATATTTAATACTAATACAAATCAAATAAATTGAAATATAAAATACTGAATTTAACAAACAGATAATAATTTCAAAGATTCTTATTTAATATATATATATATATATATATATATATATATATATATATATATATATATATATATATATATATATATATATATATATATTATATATTAGTTAACTAAAACTAAAACCATAAAAATCAAATAAATGTTAACCGAAATAAAAGAATATATTTTTTAAAAGGAAACTTTTCACATTTTCATTTAGTTTAACTTGGCGTAAAAAAATAACTAAAACTGAAAATTTAATAAAAATGTATAAAAGCTATATAGACAGTAATAATAATAAAAATAAACTAAAATTACTAAATATTTAACTAACATTTAAATGAAAATGGAAAACAAATTCAAATAATTTGCTCCTTTTTAATCCAAATTAAAGTTTAAAAATATCTGAATATTTGACGTTCTGATAGAATAATGAATCCAAAAGAAGACGCACTGGAAATGAACGCTCAAGTCGAGCACATTGCATTGTGGTATGCAGTATGTCACGCTGGTTGTTTGCTTCACATTTTGACAAATGTAGCTGATCATCTGGGTTTTGTACTGTGCGCAGTATCCATACTACAGTAACAGTGATCTGATCGTACTGTCTCTGCAGAGGCTGAAGGGGTTTGTTTGCGTCTTTAGCGCTTTTCTCATTTAATTGGTGTCTGAATAATTTATATTAGTGATAAATTCTTTGTTAGGTTTCATTCTGCCAGCCGCGTCCTGTTTAAACATCTCACTGCTGTCTCACCTGCAGCACAACTGCAGCATTAGGATGGAGACGTGTGTGTGTGTGTGTGTGCGTGCATTGCTAAGAACTTCATTTGGACAACTTTAAAGGTGTTTTTCTCAATATTTAGATTTTTTTGCACCCTCAGATTCCAGATTTACAAATAGTTGTATCTCAGACAAATATTGTCCGATCCTAACAAACCATACATCAATGGAAAGATTATTTATTCAGCTTTCAGATGATGCATAAATCTCTATTTCAAAAAAATTGACACTTAAGTCTGGTTTTGTGGTCCAGGGTCACATGTAATAATTTACAGAGTCATAACTTGTTTCAAAAAGTTTTTATTTAAAGATATACATTAAATAATTAAGACATCACAAATATGTAAACTAAATATAAAAGCGGCATTTATTATCTGAATTTCCTGAAAAAATGTAATGATAACTGCTGTTTCCAAGCTTTATTTTAGCGTACTGTTTGACATACTGTTTATAAAAGCAGTCGTGAGTGTGCAGTATATTAGTATTCATCTTTCAGTGCATCTGAACGTCAGTGACGACCTTCGACCCACAATCATGTTAAAGAGGTCACCTGCCCTCTGGATTAATCTGTACTGCAGCAGGTATGATGCGTGACCTTTGACCTCTGTGATGTGTGTGAGATCCGGATGCAGATGATGGGCGTCATGTTTCTCCTCTGATCCTCCTTTTCCTTTACTGAGGAACAGAAACATCCTCAGTCACTCAGTACCAGTGTGCTTTGTGTAAGTTAATGCCAGCTTTTGGAGTACCACAGTAACAGCAGGGTTTTTTTGGTCATGTACCATGTATTCATTATTACACATGGTACTATTTTCATACCAATTTTCTTTTTCAGGCATGTACCATGTAAATACCATATGAA
>CM071952.1:27437500-27447500 GCA_036784905.1 Acrossocheilus fasciatus | reverse complement strand
AGCACATACAGTAAGTACACTATAAAAACCATTACGCCTATGGAGAGTCCCCACTTTTCACAAAAACGTACATGTGTGAGTGTGTGTGTGTGTGTGTGTGTGTGTGTGTGTTCTTTGTGAGCGCAGGTCTCTGTCTCCTGTTCTCACACACAATCAAACTGCAAAACAGGAAACAGAGCAGAGGAATGCCGTGTGTTAGGAAACCACAGACCCACGGGCCGAGTGTGTGTAAATGTGTGTGAGGTGATTTTGATTGATTTTCTTCATTAATTTCCCTCTTCCTGTCATAGTTCATTTTTCTCATGGCTGTCTGTCAGCAGACGCCCGCAGCACCTCTCATTTAAATACACCACAGAGACTGTGAGTGTGTGTTCAGAGCAATCATCATTTACTCACCTGAATGTCGTTCCAAACCCGTTGACGTTGAGCAGAATGTTCACACTGCTCTCTTTCGTTGTGAACGGGAAGCTCAGCATCTTTCATGTTCCTCAAAGAAACTCCTACAGGTTTAGAAGGACCTGACGGTGAGAAGATGATCAGATCTGTCATTTGAGAGTGAATTATTCCGTGGATGTTTAGCTGCGGGATCTTTATGTAATGTTCACAGATGGAAAGAAAATGAGAAATGAGATGTCAAATGAAGAAATGAGGAGAGAAAGACACAAACAGATGGAAAGACGAGTTAGATTAACGCTTGTGTAATCACACGACTGATTCTCACTGTCAGAGGATGCCATCATCTATTTAGTGTGTGAGATTGGGAGCAGTATGCAAATTTACTCAAATAAAGGTTCTTTAATGGCATTGATGACTGCTTGAAGAACCTTTAACACCCAGAGAAACTTTATTACACACAATTCTTTGTAGCGGAAAAAGTTCTTCAGATTATTTTGATGTTCTTTACACTAAAGTGTAAAAAAAACATGCTATTTCCATGATAAATGTAAATGTAAAGAAAGTCATTTCCATGGCAAACATAGCAAAAATATGGTATTTCCATGATTAAAGAACAAAGATATTTCTATTGTAAATGCAAAAACCATGATAAAAACCTTTTATGTAAGTCACAGCTGAATAAGTTAATAATAGCGGAAAAAAGTTCCTATGTTTTATTTATATTTTATATATTTACCATATATATATTTTACAAGGGAACAAATTTAGCTGAATAAAAATATATTAAAAATATATTATTTACAATTTTTTACATGGCATTTATATTTTATCTATAGTTTATTTTTTATATATTATTTTTATTTGAGTTTTTTTCAGTGTAATACCATGTTGTTGTTTTGTTTTGTTTTTTTGTAAATACTTAAAATACTTAAAGTGATTGTATCAGATGGTATTTTGAAATATTACAATAGTAGCAATTTTTGGTAAGTTAAAGCCAGGTTTTAAAATAATAAAATGGTAATATATTTATAAAATAAGGTGATTTTTATTTCATGCTGACTTTAAGAGTTCAGTCGTCACATGACCTCATTATGTGCATGTTTTAACACCCTCTAGTTTTGATCTAAGAAAAAAATGATTATTTTACATTTTTAAGGCATCGATTTTAAATTTTAATGTCTGAACTTTTAGTAGTCTGAGTCAAGATGAAAAAAAAAACTTGCATCCTGGAAATCCATCAGCGTACAGAAGAAAAAAGCTGTTTCATGGTGACTGTAATGAATTCCTCAGCTTAAATGTGTGTCAGATTGTCAGGTGTGTGTGTTTAATGTGTGTCTCATGGGGCCTGATGTGAGTGTGTCATCACCCCTCTCGCCATTTTATCGCTCCATCGCTGCTGATTTTCAACGTTGATGCAACGCTGATGAAATCTAAGGCACACTTGCTCTGGCTCGCACACACAGTGATGTAAACGGGTGAAAAGCGCACGGCGCTCACACTCTCGCTCCGGCTGAAACGGCCGAACTGTGCAAGCGACCTGCTGTAGAGTCTCAGATGAAAGTTTAATGTGTGTGTGTGTGTGTGTGTGTGAGTGGCAGCGTGCAGCAGTGATGTGACAGTCTCCACCCCCGCTGCGTCCCTCCAGAGGTCAGAGGTCACCTGACTTTCACATCCACCCACACCTGACCTCATTTTCTCCATCTGTCTGCGGCGACCAAAGAAACGCCGCTGTCATTCATCTGAAAATATTACAGTAGCATTTCTCTCATCTTCTCATGTGGCAGAGCGTGATGATAAACAGACGTGGAAATGTTTCTTATTCGAAGCTTATATACTCATTAGCACATGCACGAGTTTGTTCTAATGAATTCCTTAAAGTTCAATACGTCAGCAGATGCTGTTTATTACCACTGAAAATAATTTAGACTCATTTATATCAGTTTGTAAAGACAAGCAAAAAATCTGTTTACAGAAATGAAAAAATACTGTGTGATGAAGTCTATGGGGAAAGTGTAGAGGAGATTGTTTCATAGAATATTTTGAATATATGGTCTGTTTTCATTTTAGATGATTTTGTTGTTTTTGCCATTTTTGTTCTTTTTTTTAAAATATCTATATATGAAGAGATCTGATGCCTTTTGAAATTTATTCTAAAATGAGCATTTTTCTTCGACTCCTATGTTTATGTTCAGTTTCTTGGACCTATTCATGGCCATTAAAGTGAAATTATTGAACCTACACACAGGATTTTTTACAAGTTGGAGATTCATAATTATGACGTCAGATTCAGGGTCATTATCGTTTACTAAAATTAAAAGCAAAAAAAATACTTAAAATATCTAATAAACTTGAACTGGATTTAAACTTAAACTTATTTTTTATTTCACTTTCATTTAAAGTTGAAGTACTAACATAAAACTAAAAACTTAAAAATGATGTAGACATTAAAAGATAAAATGAAATATGACAAAAACAACAAATTTAATAAAACTTAAAAAAAAACGACAAAATGATGACTACAGACTGCATCAGGTGTTTCTGCTGAATTTTTATTCCGTTTATAAGAAGTGTGGTAAACTATATTTAAAATACTGTTGTATTTTGCACATGCAAAAAAAAAAAAAAAAGTCATTTATTTCATCAAATTTACCGTCAACCATGTTTTTTCACTAGCTATGTTTCCATCACCACGTTTTTAAGTGCATTTTGAAATTTCACAGAGGGATATCGATTGATTCTGTTTCCGAAAAAACTAAATTTTAATTCCCAAATTTTTAATTTTTTTTTTTTTTACTGTTGGTTACTAGGTTACCAATACCACAAATTTCAAACAACTTAATGGTTACAAAAGTTAATTTTTAAGAAACCTATATTCTAGCATAAATTCTATTTCAAAAAGACAAACAAACCCGAGACAAACGTGACACAATTCTTTTATTTTTGTGATTTTATGAGACGATACATGTTGAAAACAGTCGTGCTGACAGAAATCAGACATGTGCGAGAAACACTCTGTACTCCACAGACGAGAAAGAATTATTGGTTTCATTTTGAGTGTCTTAAAGTTTAATAAAAGCACTTTAAAGCCTCGCAATTAAAGGCTAAATCCACACTGTCAACATCCGTCCCTGCGGCGCGGCGCAGCGCTTACAGCAGAATGAACGAGTCCCGCAGGGCCGCCGCCAAATTAAACTCCGATCAGGGAACAGAGGAAAACCGGCGGATTTACAGCGAGATGAAGGAGAGTCCAGGGGCGCGCGCTGCTGGAGCCGATCAGCACGGATAACAGAGCCCGGAGAACATCATGTCATCTGAATAAATATGCAAGACAGTTATATCACTGGAAACGTCCAGTGCTTTTGTTGGCTGATGAAACATCAAGACCACTTTCATCTACATCATCTATAATAATGACTTGACAAAATTTCATGCGATTTTCCCGTGAAAGTTCCAAAATTTCTCAATGATTTAGTTTATCGCAAGAATTTAAACTTTTCTCATAATGACTTGAGAAAAATTCATGTAATGACTTTGGCTCTCATAAAATTTCTAATATTTCTCATAATGACTTAGTTTACGTAGTTTTCCTTAAATTTTTTTGAAATGTCTCATAATTGTAAAAAATTTTTTAAAAAACTTGAAAAAAAATATGTAATATTAACTTAATTTCTCATAATAGTGACTTGTGAAATTTCATGTAATGACTTGTATTTTTTAAATAAAAATTAAAATATTTCTCATAGCAACTTAAGGAAAAATTAATATAGTAATGACTTAAGTTCTCGTAAAAATTCAAATATTTCAAAAGTTTCCCATAATAATGACTTGAGTTTAATGTAATAATGAACTAGTTTCTTGTAAAAATTAAAATAATTCACATGATGACGAGACAAATTCATGTAATAATGACTTGGTTTCTCATAAAAACTCAAAACTTTCTCATAAGTCATAATGACTTGAGAAATTTCATTTAGTGATTTGGTTTTTCAAAGAAATTCAACTATTTCTCACAGTGACTTGAGAAAAATTAATTTAGTAATGATTTGGGTTCTCATAAAAATTAAAATATTTCAAAACTTTCCTATAATAATGATGAGAAATTTTCATGTAATGACCTATTTTCTCATAGAAATTCAAATATTTCTTTTAGTAACGTTAAAATTTTATGTAGTAAAGACTTATTAAATTTGAAATTTCTCATGATTTGGTCATAAAAATTTAAATATTTATAATGACGTGAGAAAAAAAATCATGTAATGACAGTTTCTCAAAAATTCTAATAATTATGAGAAAGCTTCTAATTAATATGACATGCTTAGCCATTATTGTGATAAATTGTCTTATAATGAGATGCATTTTGCAAAATCATATTTTAAAGTGGAAACAGGCTTCTACAGTGGTTAAATGAGTTTATTGGTCATAAATTAATGCATTCAAAATAAAAAAAAAATGTCATACCTTAATGTAGGCTTTTTATCCAATTTAAACTGTTTCTTTCTTTTCATTTTGGGTAGAAATGAACGTGTTTTTATGACAGTCACTCAAGAAAGAGAATATGAAAGAAGCCACATACAACAGCATGATCACAGATATAAAAAGACAAAGACAGTTCTTTTAATAAATAACACTGGCTTGGATCAGATTGGTGAGGGATCCGCCCCTTCAGGGAGCTGACTTTTGATTGGTCTCAGAGAGCAAAAGCCTCATTAATATTCATTTACATTCCATTGGTGAGTTCCATGTGACTTTACTGGACACAATAACATCTAAACCGTAAAAATAAAACTGAAACAGAAGCTACATTATATCAGAGTCTCCCAACACTGGACAAAAAACTGAAGACGAGTGTGTGTGTGTGTGTGTGTGTGTGTGTGTGTGTGTTTGTCTTGTGTTATTAACAGGGTTTTTGTTTAGGTGGACGCATGACCTGTAGCTATACGTCTGAATAGCGTACTGTGTGTGTGCGTGTCTGTGTGTGTGTGTCTGTGCGTGTGTGTGTCTGTGCGTGTCTGTGCGTGTGTGTGTCTGTGCGTGTCTGTCTGTCTATGTGCGTGTGTGTGTGTGTGTGTGTGTGTCTCTGTGCGTGTCTGTCTATGTGCGTGTGTGTGCGTGTCTGTCTATGTGCGTGTGTGTGTGTGCGTGTGTGCGTGCGTGCGTGCGTGTGTGTGTGTGTGTGTGTGTGTGCGTGTGTGTCTGTCTGTCTATGTGCGTGTGCGTGTGTGTGTGTGTGTGTCTGTCTGTCTATGTGCGTGTGCGTGTGCGTGTGCGTGTGCGTGTGCGTGTGTTCTCATCGCGGTGGTCTGGACTGGCACACACAGTCACATCTCTCATGATGCTGCAGGTAAATCTCCTCCAGAACCCAGTGAGCTCGTGTTTTCTTCCGGTAGAAACTCGGACCTGGAGAAAACTTCAGCACCTGACAACATACACACACACAAAAAAAAATATTAAAAGATGAAATTTACAAAATTTTGCCATTAAGTACAACAACTAAACAAGCGACAAATAAATTTAGCATTTGTTTTGTAACTATATCCAATTTAACCAAATAAATTAAAAAACATGCAACTAACTAAACGTAAAATAAATATAAAGCAAAGTCAGGAAATTTGTTCTTTAACAATTAAAATGTAAAAAAGTTCAAATTCAGCACATTTTGTTGCTTAAATAAATTTAAAATGAAAACAAAAGCAAGTTTTGTTCTTTAACAATTAAACAAAAATCAAATAAATTCCCCAAAAATTGCCCAAATTAAATTTAAGCCAATTTTGTTCTTTACAGACTAAAATGTAAAAAAAAAATTCAGTAAATTATAACAACCTAAAATTTAAATTTAGCAAATTTTGTTCTTTAAGTAGTAAACCTAATCAAATTCACCTTTTTTTTGTTTTTTTTAAATAAATGTAAAAAGTTCAATTCAGCAAATTTGATTCTTTAACTATAACAATTAAAAATATAGCTGCAAGCAGCAATGACGGGGCCAAGCACATCAGCGGCAACATGAGGAGCTAAGCATAGCACGGAGCATCAGACCAACTTCAGCAATGATTAACTGAAGACATTTTAAAATTATTGTAGTCCAAATGCCTGAAAAATCATTTAAAACTACTAGTAATCCGACTGAATGACTTTTCACTTTTGACCAACAGGTGGCACTTATCAAATCGATGTGGTGTGTTCTGTCTCACACAGACTATGTCACACACAAAGTTTGGTGTCAAAATGCCAAAGCATTGCAGAGAAACATTCTCAATCGTCATTTTGGCATCATGCCTCAAATTCGTTGCTGTGGTATGCGAAAACGGTTTTGTTTATCGACACGAAATCCATAACTTTTTGCCAGCATGGCCTGAAGATAATCCGAGTCAAATTTCGTGAAAATCAGACTAACGGTTTAGGAGGAGTTTGAAAAAGTATGTTTTCAACATAAATCAAAATGGCAGAAAGAAAGTTCGGCTTATTATGACATAATTGGTATGCATGTTGTCGGCATGACCCAAGGAATAATTTGAGACCAGTTTCATTACAATAGGCTAATGCAGTCAAAAGTTATTAGCATGTTTGTAAATTTCATTATTAATGATTAATGAATGGTTTATTACTCTTGACCAATAGGTGGCGCCGTTACCAAACTGACGTGGCACGGTCATTGTGAGGCGACAATGTCACATACAAAATTTGGTGCGAATATGTCAAAGTTTCGCTGAGATACAGCCTCAGATGCAGTTTGGCCTCTTTCCAGCAAATTCGTTGATGCGCCAAACGAAAACCGTTTAATATATCGACACAAAATCCATAACATTTTGCCAGCACAGTCTGAAGATGATCTGACTCAATTTTGGTGAAAATCAGACAAACGTTTGAGGAGGGGTTAGAAAAAGTAGGTTTTTAACAAATCAAAATGGTGGACAGGGAGTTCAGATTTCCTAAGCGAAAATTGGTATGCATGTTGTCGGCATGACCCAAGGGATATTTTGAGACCAGTTTCATTACAATAGGCTAATGCAATCAAAAGTTATTAGCATTTTTGGAAATTTCATAATTAAAGGTTAATGAATGGCTTATTACTCTTGACCAATAGGTGGCGATGTTACCAAACTGACGTGGTATGTTCAGTGTGAGGTGACAATGTCACATACAAAATGTGCGAATGTCAGTTTCGCTGAGATACAGCCTCAGATGCAGTTTGGCATCTTTCCAGCAAATTCGTTGATGCGCTAAACGAAAACCGTGTAATATATCGACACTAATGGCGCTTTTCCACTGCATGGTACGGCACGGTACGGTTCAGTACGGCTCACTTTTGGGGGGTTTTCCACTGGGTACGGTACCTGGTACTTTTTTTAGTACCACCTCGGCCGAGGTTCCAAGCGAACTGTACCGTTACCAAAATGTGACGTGTAAACTCTGCTGATCACTGATTGGCCGGAGAAAATCGTCATTACTGCGTCACTGAACTTGCGACACGAGACACAACAGACCCGCTAGATTTAAATCAGCACAGCCAGCAAAGGATCGGTCGCAACTTTTGTTTGTATCAACCAAAAAATGGCTGTTTCGTGGTCTGCTGAGGAAGTACAGACGTTCCTCTCGTTAATAGCCGAGGAGCGGATCCAGCGAGAGCTTGTTGGGGCGACGCGGAATGAAAAAGTTTTCCAGGAGGTCGCTAAGCTCTTGGCCGCACACGGCTACCACCGGACCTATAAACTGTTAAAAACATCCACATGCCAAGAATGAAGAACACCATTCCGTCGATATGCTCCATTGTTGTGTGTTTGTTTTTGGTGCGTTTACGGTGATGTCACGGCAGTAGAGGCGGCGTAACTATAACGACACGTGAATAATCCCGCCCACTCTAAAGCGGTACTAAACTGCAGTGCAAACGCAAACCGAGCCGAACTGAGCCGTGCCGAGCCGTGCCGTACCGAGTCGTACCATGCAGTGGAAAAGCGCCATTAATCCAAAACTTTTTGCCAGCATGGTCTGAAGATGATCCGAGTCAAATTTCGTGAAAATCGGACTTACGGTCTAGGAGGAGTTCGAAAAAGTAGGTTTTAAACATGAATCAAAATGGCGAACAGGAAGTTTAGCCAATTATTGAAAAAATTGGTATCGATGTTCTCGGCATGACCCAAGGAATCTATCAACATCAGTTTGATTACAATAGGCTAATGTAAGCAAAAGTTATTAGCATTTTTAGAAATTTCATTATAAGTTTTGACCAAAAGGTGGCGCTGTCCCCAAACTTTTTGAGTACCATCAGGGCATGGTGCCGAAGAACCACACTGAGTTTCGTAACGATACGTTAATGAGTTCGTAAAATATAGCATTTTATGACAAAATTCAACATGGCTGACTCCCAAAATGGCTGATATGGGAAAATCAGATATGGTTGGATTCGACATGATGCACCGAATCTAAAGAGACAAGTTTTGTGATTTTTAGCCTAACCATTCACAAGTTATAAGCAAAAATATGAATTTTTCATATCTTCTGACCACTAGGTGGCACAGTGCCGAAACACTGCAGGTAGCCTCAGGTCATGCTTGTTATAACACACACCAAGTTTCGTCTCAATACGCCAAACCGTTGCGGAGATATAGCCTCAGATCCATTTTTGCGTGCTTTTCGTAGAATTCATTCGTGCATTATTCGAGAACGCTTGGACTAATCGACTTGAATTCCATAACTTTTTGCCTGCATGGTCTGTAGATGATCTGAGCCAATTTTGGTGAGAATCGGACGAACCGTCTAGGACGAGTTCGACAAAGTAGGTTTTACGAACAATTGAATATAGCGAAAAAACTAAACCTTACGATTTTTTAATTTAATTTTGGACTGGATTCGACTCGGCTTGAGCCAAGGATTCGGAGGAAAAACGAAGTTTCATTTTCTGGCTTGCGGTTCAAAAGTTATTAGCATTTCAAAAGTGAAACTTTGGACATGTGGTGGCGCTAGAGAGTTTGAGATAGAGACTCCAAATTTGCTGTGGTTACTATTGACACTGTCCTCTATCAGTGTGCCAAATTTTACAACTTTCCCGCAAGCGGTTCTATGGGCTGCCATAGACTTCGAGCAGAAGAAAAAAAGACCGCTAACAATAACAATAGGTGCCTCCGCACCTTCGGTGCTTGGCCCCTAATTATACATGTTAAAAATTAATTAAATAAAATTAAGAAAAAATATAAATAAAGATCAAGAAATAAAAAACAAAAAAATAACCTTGCTTACACACAATGAAACTTAAAAGTAAGTGTCTGGGTTTTATTGCAAGTTCTATCAACAGTAATAAAATAATTTATACACTCCTTTTCAAAAAGGTACATTTTTGCACCAATTAGGTTCAAATATGTACACTTTAAGTACTAAAATGTACCTTTAAGGTACCAAAATGGACCCTTTAGGTACAAACATGTACCTTTTGAAAAGGCCCCGCCCCAGTGACAGCTTTTATACCTTTATTTCTGAGAGTGTACAACAAACATAAATAGCAGCAAACATTATAATACTCATACTTTAACTGTGTTTTCATTCAAAAAATAAACCGAAGAGTAAGTCTAAATGATTTCTGTGTTAATAGATATTAAGCAGCAGATGCTGCTTA
>CM071952.1:27320000-27435000 GCA_036784905.1 Acrossocheilus fasciatus | reverse complement strand
GAGGAACACACACTTCACTTGCTCAAACCCCACAGGAAAAACAAACACAGAATTCACCATTCCATGTCTACATAAGATGCTGTGCATACCAGTATGTGCTCAAAACCGCAACATTTAATGCTGAAATGCCGTCTCTCGTTTTGATTGAAATCACCACTCGTTTTGAGTTGCAAGAGCAACATCCAATTCCTGAACGAGCTGATTTTTTTTTTTCCAGTGAATCGCTTCACAAATCGCACTAAATGATTCATTTGCACATCAGACTGATCTCATTACAGTGATTCTTGAGTCAATGATCTGTTTAGAGTGAGGCAAAATAAGCCAAGCGGTTTATCACCACTGATCACCTGAAAAAAGCAAGTTACCAATTCCAAATTTAGTATTGATTACTGTCAATAAAATCATATTTTATACATTTTGTCCATGTGTCACTGTTTGTACAGGCTAGATTAAAAATTAAATATCGAAATTATTTCAGCTACTTCAGTAATCATGGCATTTGACATGTTAATTTAGTGTAAACAAACTAAAACTAAAAAAATTTATGAAAAACCACATGCCTTTTTTAAAAATGTAAACTATAACTTAACTAAAAAATAAAAACAACAAATTCTAAAACAGAAAATATAAAAAAATTCTAACTCAAAATATCATCAAAAACTAAAATTGCATCATTATTCAAAAACTGTTGTTCATATATATATATATATTTTTTTTTTTTAAATAAAAATTAAACATCCACAACAAATTACCAAAATGTAACTAAAAAGTGAAAAGAGAAAATCTAAAAAAAATAAAACTTAACAAAAACTACTTAAATAACACCGTTTTGATAATACAATAAAACAAATCATTTGCTCATCCTCAGATCACTATATATTAAATGTCTGCATAAATCTTTCTTATTGACTAGTGCTGGTTAGAATAAATAATACACGTGGTTTATCGACCAGTACTTTTTACTTTTATTACTTAACGTTAATTACATTTTGTTCTATTACTCAAGTAAACTGGGAAAGGAAGACTAGTGCTTTTACTAGAGTATTATTTTATTAGTCTATCAAACACCTGAGAACTTGATTTGTGTATTTCATCAACCACTGGACTCAGCCAATGGAGTGAGTCTGGGGGCGGGACTATCTGTCTGACTGACCAACGGCAGATGGAGGGGGTGTTTGGAAACCTGTCTGAAAACAGTCATTCATCAAAGTGCACTGTGGGATACCTCGTGTAGTTTCTTGACGGTTTTTCCGGCGCTGCAGCTGCAGGAGTTCCAGTTGTCGGTGCCGCAGGCGCAGTTTCCCCCGCAGCGCTGCACCAGGAGGCATCGTGGGAAAAACACGGCGTTGGTCGCCTTCAGCTCCTCGCGGAGATTCACAGAGAAATTGCGCGGAGTGCAGCTGTACTGCTTCACGTCGTCATAGAGACGGTCGAGATCAACTGAGAGGGAAAGAGAGCGGGACGGACAGGTTTACTACAACCACAGTGACCGTCAAACTACATCCTGATCTCAGAAAAACATCAAACTACATCCTGATCTGAGAAAAACAAGCAGACATATAAACCCTAACAAACACTCTCCACTGGCAAAGGCATTTGTTTCAACTTTATCAGGGCCGCAAAATCAGTGTGTGTGTGTGTTTGTACTTTGTGAAGAACATTCCAGTGTGTCGTTTTGGATTTTTTTTTCTCACTTATGACTCACATAATCACAATCTGTTCTGGATGGACAGAGAGGAAGGGAGGTATAAATGAAGAGACGGGAGGAAATCACCTCCGTCTGCCTCATATAAACTCAGTGAATGGTTAACGGTGCCTGTCTCTGTCTGTCTGTCTGTCTGTGTGTGTGTGTGTGTGTGTGTGTGTGTGTGTGTGTGTGTGTGTGTGTGTCTGTCCGTGTGAGTGTGTGTGTGTGTGTGTGTGTGTGTTGCAGAACTGAATGCCTTTAAAATTCTATTCCTGAACAGGATGTGAATAGAACACAGTGATTTAAATTTGAATTTAAGCAGAAGAATTCAAATGAATTAAGTATATTTGTTTTATTTTAGCTTTATTTTATAGTAATACCTTAAGAATAATATGAAATTATACAGGTGCACATCATTGATGGAAAAATACTTAATTTGCCAGAATCCTCTAATTTACCCCAAAAAATAAATAATTGATGTATAAGATAAATTAACTTTAATTTATGAACCATTATTGAAGAATACTTCATTTCCCACATTCCCAGGATCCTCTAATTTTCCTCAAATTTAGCATATTCAAATATTGATATTAGATGTATGAAGTTATCTGACAATGTGTTTGATATTTTTTGTTGCTATATGGCAATGTTAATTAAGGACAGAAATTAAATTCATAATCAATTTGTTGCAGCCAATTCAATATCAAGCTCACTGAACTGAATGCGAGATCAACTTACATATTGAATGCTTACATACTTGCACTGAACTCTGTTGTGGTGTGTGAGTGTGTGTGTGTGTCCGTGTGTGTGTGTGTGTGTGTGTGTCCGTGAGAGTGTGTGTGTGTGTGTGTGTGTCCGTGAGTGTGTGTGTGTGTGTGTGTGTGTGTGTGTGTGTGTCCGTGAGTGTGTGTGTGTGTGTGTGTGTGTCCGTGAGTGTGTGTGTGTGTGTGTGTGTGTGTCTGTGAGAGTGTGTGTGTGTGTGTGTGTGTGTGTGTCCGTGAGTGTGTGTGTGTCCGTGAGAGTGTGTGTGTGTCCGTGAGAGTGTGTGTGTGTGTGTGTGTGTGTCCGTGAGTGTATGTGTGTGTGTGTCCGTGAGTGTGTGTGTGTGTGTCCGTGAGTGTGTGTGTGTCCGTGTGAATGAGAGAGAGATACTCACGCTTGTGTTTGCGGTCGGTGTGGAAAGTTCGTGGTCTGTAGTAGTATGTGTGTGTGTAGAGCTGTTCCAGGTCTTCCTGCCAGGTGAAGGGGTTCATGTGTCTCAGGAGCTCCTCCACCGTGCTGACGCTGGCGATGTCGTTGTCCAGCGCGACCGCAGACAGCGGCGTGTCTGTCCCAGAAACCTCCCTGAAATCCTACAGATACACAGACTGTAAAATCCCACTCTCCTGCAACACACCAGCTCTGTATCGCTGTAAGCGCCAGAGCAGCGGGAACATTCTGCTAAACGTCAAAACAGCTTCTCCGACACTGAAATTCAATTAAAAAGACCACGTTTCATCATGTAGAAGCGTGTAACACTTACTGACATCACTGTAACTGCTTCCCAGTTGGTCAGAGACGCAAGAGGTGAGCCGTCCTGAAAAACAAGCAGACACTTTTGTTGTGAGTTTCATTAATTTTTCACAGGAGTTTACATATTCTGCATCAGTGGCGAGGGAAATCTGGGAAAGTCATTATCTGCGCTGATAAATCCTGACTGGAAACACTTCTGACGCACAGCAGCAATCAGCAACACAAACACCATCACTCAGATGAGAAACATCACTCAGGATGTCACCGGCCGAGGAGGCGGAGCTACAGACATCACAGCGCTGACATTTAAAACCGGCCGTAAACGACAGGTGAACATTACACAACCATCAGGAGACCCCAATTAACAAGACTATCAATCCACCTCCACTGTTATACAGCCATAATGAGGTAAGAGAGATGGACACAATATAGACAGTGTGTCCAGAACTGCATTTCTTATTGTGTATTGCAACCATCATTGGTATAAAAACAGTTTTGTATATTAATGCAAAATTTACAACAAAAAAAAAACTAGGGGTTCAAGAAAAAAAAAAAATTATATTTATATATATATGAAAGTATTTTAACAAAAAACAAAAACAAAAAAAACAACATGAATGAAACTAATATTTACAAAAAAATATGAAAATCGAGACAATTTTTCCCTATAAGTGTAGTTTATAGTCTATACTAAAACTGCAAGTATTTTAACTTTGAGACTGAAAAAGAAACTAAAGATGAAACTTAAAATATCCATAAAAACGTTAATAGCCAGAAAATAACAACTAAACTCAAATTAAATAGACTTTTGCTGAAACTAACTAAAACCAAATAGAACGTATTTGAAAACATCCATATGCAATGAACACACATTTTTAAACATTTCTGAAAGCTGAAATAAAATAATGCAAAATTAAAACAAAAACTAAAAACTGGTTGAAACTAAAATTAAATAAACTACAAGTATATTTGTCGAATACTGAAACATTTGTTTCGGTGAAAGAATTTTAACATTGAATGTATGACAACTAATTTAACTATAATTTATAAAAAATATTCAAAGACTAAAACAAACAAACAAATTTCCACAATTTAACACATTTTGAATGCTGACGTAAAATAACACAAAATCACCAAAAACTACAAACTATAAAAAAAACTGCAGTTAAAAAACAAACTAAAATGAAAAAAGAAACTAAGTGTTGTATAGTTGACGACACTAAAATTACAAGTATTAAGAGACACCTTTAACTAAAATTCGAAGACTAAAACAAACTTCAATATATAAAAAAATAAATAAAATAAAAAATACACAGTAACTAATGAAACTGTTGTTGACAATAAAACGTTATACAAATGAAGAAATTGAAATGCAAAACCATGAAGACTGACGTGTTCTCTGTTTTTCCCTGTAGTTTACTCTAAAACCTCCATATGCTCTGAAAATAAACTTCCCTGTGCTGCAACTCTCCTTACATAAATCTGCTCCTGCGGCAATGCAAACAATAGAAGGAGGTCAGAGGTCGCGGGCGGTCTGTTATGATGATGTTTCCCATCAGAGATCACGTCTCTACGGCCTCTGATGTCTCACACAAACACACACACAGCTTGTGTCCTACAGAAACGTCCGGAGCAGAGCGGGAATGTGGAAATGTCAGGAATACCGCAGATTCAGGGAATTACACACGACGGTTCAGACCGAACAAACTGCCACCCCTGAACCTGAAGTCCAGCAGCTGCAGGGTTCAACCATGTGACTCGTTTACCTTCTAAACATGTTCCTGGTCTCACTGTGCAGGATTCATCTGTGCATGCTGTTTTGAAAGAAAAATAAGCTTTCATCAAAGCATAATAACTTGCTCTAGCTCAAACTGTTTCTGCGGACATAACCATGGCTAAGCAGGTGGAGAAAAATTATATTATAGCAGAAAATGCATGAAATGCTATTATTGAGGCTGAATGCACAATTATAGAGCATCACAAGAATAAGTTACATTTTAAAATAGAATTTTTTTTTTTTTAATTATTTCACAATAGTACTGTATTTAGTGTATTTTTGATCAAATAAATGGTAAGAGACTTTGTTCAGAAACAATAACGTTAACAATCACACTAATTTACATGCAATTTATAAATCACACATATAATTTCTCTACAATAAACCAAATAAAATCCCACAAACAAAATCAAAATTAAATGTTAAAGCAATATTTTCTGCTGCATATTCAGTCTCACTCAGAAATATATTAACACATTATTCAATGCATCACTTAAATGAAATATTTAACTTTACACGAACTTCGGGTTAGATAATTAAGTTAAACAACATTTTAAAACAGCAGAATATCATCTGCAAAGTTGATTTGGGAATTATGACATGGATTTTTCTCCGAAGAACATGAATATCGAATTCATTTCATGACTAAAATGATTCTAATTTAGGTCAACACGCCTTCAGCAGAATATAAATAAACAAATATAAAATAAAACCCCTCATGCATCATTAGTTTATGACAATGAACATCAAAGATGCAAGTCTTAAAAACACTCAAGGAGAACTCTCCAATTATAGTTAAAGACCTTGAACAAAAAGGCACAATTATGATCTACAAACACTCGCTAATCCCGAAAGAAAAGCTGAGCAAACGTCACCGTTGGAAACCGGACCATGATTTACAAGAACATGAAACAATGCTTACAGAAGGCCTATAATCTTCCTGAAGAGAAACGCTCCACATCTGTTTGTGCCATTTACAGACACCAACAGCCTTAAAGGAGTAGTTCACCCAAAAACATAAATTGGCTAAAAATGTCCTCAAACTCAGGCCATCCAAGTAGATGAGTTTGTTTCTTCTTCAGATTTGGAGAAATGTAGCATTCCATCACTGAGTCCATAACTCATAACACTTCCTCCGGTGAAAAAGTCCATCTCCTGTTGTCTCTCACATCAAATCCCACACACATATTTTGTTTTGGCTTGTAAACGCTGCTTGATCTGTGCAGATTTCTCTCCTGATTCAGACCGGACCGCTTTTTTTTTTTTTCTCTCTGGAGCAAGCGTTATTATGGATTTATGGACTCAGATCTTAGATGGAATCAACGTTTTGAAGTTAAAATGTCTTAATGATGGATTTGTTTCAGCTTTTGTCTTCTCAAGACATTAACTGATGGATGCAATGCTACATTTCTCCAAATCTGATGAAGAAACAAACTCATCTACATCTTTGACGGCCTGAGGGTGGGAACATTTTTAACAAACTTACGTTTTTGGGTGAACTATTCTTTTAATGACATGTTTTTAGAGCTTGTTAGAGCTTCTCTATGTATATGCAATAAAGACACAGAACTAAGCTCAGACAACTCAATTAAAACAGGGTGGATGTTTCCGCATTACATCAGTGTTTATACACACTCCAGTCTCACTGTCTCTCACTTTCTTCTGTCGCTCACACCTCTCTTTGTCCGTCTTATTCTGGCTCAGAAACAAATGTTTTAATTAAGCCAAACTTTTGTAAGTTCATCTAAGGTAAGAAGCTGTTACTTTAAGAAGCAGCTACCTAGTAACCACCCAGAACACCCTAGCAACTGCATAGCAACCATCCACAGCTCCTCAACATTGCCAGTTTTGGACAAAACCCAGTTGCAAAATGCTTAAAATGAAGATTCGTCACATTTAGGTTCAGCGCAGGTGTGCGTTTTCATTGTTTCCCAAAGCACCTGAAGTAAATGTACAAATTTACAGTTTTACACTCACAGAAAACATATTGCGTATTTATGCTAGCAGCTAGCACCAGATTATCGCCGTTTTGGCCTGTGTGGAGAAAAAAAAGCCATGAGTAGTCGTAAAGCAGGATGGCTTTAGTCCCAATAAATGCTGTAAAATATTTCTCGCACCATCTGCTACCGTTCCACCATCCAATAGCATCTGCTTTTCAGCGTGTGCCCAACAGCTACAGTAAATAAACCTGATATGAAACAGACAGTTCTTGTTCTAGACCAACTATTCATTTTACATGATGATTTTTTTTGTGTGTGTGTAATATTTTATATTACTTTTGGGGTTAAGATTTGTTCTCTTCTGCTCACCAAGGCTGCATTTATGTAATCAAAACTACAATAAAAACAGTAATATTGTGAAATATTATTATAATTTCAAATAACTTTTCTATGCGAATATTTTCAGCATCATTACTCCAGTCAATCTTCAGCGTCACATGATCCTTCAAAAATCATTCTAATATGCTAATTTGCTGCTCAAGAAACATTTCTGATTATTATCAATTGTGCTGCTTAATATTTTTGTGGAAACTGTGATACATTTTATTCTTCGGGATTCTTTGATCTACAGAAAGTTCAAAAGAACAGCATTTATTTGAAATAGAAATGTTTTGTAACATTATAAATGTCTCATCTGACACTTTTGATCAATTTAATGCATCCTTGCTGAACAAAAGCATTAATTTCTTTCAAAAAATAATCTGCCAGAATGCAAACAGCAGTGAAACTCACCAGCAGTGAATAGCAGATTTTGAATCCTGGTTTTGCTACGAAGTAATCATCCGATTTGAAGGTGATTTTGATGAGGTTTGTTTTTGATGTGATCCGTGATGGAGCTCTTTGTCCGCACCAGCGGCCCCAGATGATGGTGCTGGTTTCAGAAATATCCTCCACTTCCACATAATCATACCTGCAACATACAAACCAGTCAGTACATCACCTGCACAGGTCAAGCAGATCTGCAGGGCCACACTAAAAACGCTTTGTTTCTGTTCCTCAAATAAAAATGAATGATTATACTAACTGTAGTGATTTGGCTATCACAATTACACATTTTTGTGTTATTTTAGCATTATTTATATGCTTTATATAGTATCTATTAGCTGTTATTTGCATATTTTTAGTTTTACTTTTAAGTTTTATCAATTTTGGTTTTGTAAATTTTATTAGTTTTTGTATTTAGCTTTCATTTAGTTTTATTACTTTGTTTGGTGCCAATGCAACATTTCTAATTTATTCCAATTAAAGTTCTTCATTGAATTCGATATATATTTTCTATTATTTCAGATTTATATAAATGAACAAAAATGATTTATAGCTTTAGTTTATAATAACTATGTGCTGGCACAGTGTACATACAGTAACACACAAAAGCAATATCAGCAATGCAGTAAATGGGAATGTGATGTGACATCATGCTTTTATCTATATCATATAAATTATTCAATTTTACACAAAAGAAACGTAATGTATTATATATTTTTCTCTGTCCTTGTTTCACTTCTTGCCTCTTTCCCATCCTATAAATTCACCTCATCTCTCATCTGCTTTATTTTTAGCCTGAATGTCTCGGGGGGTCTTTATAAAGTATCAGATTCACAGTAAAACCTCTAACCTCAAGGACAAACCCGTAACCTGAGAGTCACCCCACACACTGCGCTCAGATACTCGCTCTGATTGGCTTTCTGCTCATTAAATATTCATATCAGGTTTTAACTCTTCAGGCCTTTATTTCTAGTCCAGAAACGCAGAATGTGAACCACAGGAATCTGAGAAGCAAACCTGTTATTCTTTCCCACGTGTTACAACATGATGTAACCGTGTAGGACATACGCCTGGATCAACGCTCATATGAATTAATCAGATTTATAGCCATCTAAAGGGATTTAGGTTTAGATGCTTGTTAACCTGTTAAATATTTACCGTATAGACCAACCCAAAGAGTCAAAATTACACTCTCTCAACAGTTTTAATAGATCTAATTCATTATTCATGAACGCTTCCATCCGAAGCTCCACCCCATTCTCTGCCTCTGCTTAAAACCTGTAAAAAAATCTAATTCATTACTCATGAAATCAACTATCTGAAGCTCCGCCCTCACCTGAAAACTCCATTCTCCATCTCAGCTTAACTTTTAAATGGATCAAATTAATTATTCATGAACTCAAGCACCTTGAAGCTCCGCCCTCACGGGAAAACTCCATTCTCCGCATCCACTTAAACTCTTAAATAGATCTAATTTATTATTCACGTACTTAACATTCCTAAGCTCCACCTTCACCTGAAAACATTTTTGTTGTCCTCTTAAATAGATTTAATGCATTATTCATGAACTCATCCAGCCGAAGCTCTGTCTTACCTGAAAAATCCATTCTCCACTTTCACTTCAAAAATGTTTAAACGCATATAATTCATTATTCATGTACTCCTTCATTCTAAAGCTCCGCCCTCACCTGCAGACTCCATTAACTGCCTCCACCTAAAATTCTTAAATAGATCCAACTCATTATTCATTAAAGTATCCATCCAAAGCTCCGCCCTCACCTGCAGACTCCATTCTCCGCCTCCTCCAGTCCAAACTGAGCATCGAATTCCAGCAGGATGCGCGTGTTGGGCAGCGAGAGCAGTTTCCATGACAACAGCAGGTTGCGGGGGTATGAGTTGGGGAAGCGCGGGCTCTGGACATGACCTCCGCCCTTGACCATTATGACCTCTTCCTTCCGGTACAAGTCTGTGAGGCGATTGCTGTCTGTTACTGGTCACAACTTGGACAGGTTAGTGCGTTTACTCTCGGAGACAGACAAACAAACAAACAAACATAGATATACACAAATACAAACACATACAAAAGGTTAGAATCCGTTTCATTTCAGTTCAGTTCAGAAAACCAATTGAATTCTCAATCAAATTGAATTCTCTTCAGAAAAATAGACCAGTTTACTTCTAATTCTCGAGGAAACAAATGAAGACAATTTTGAAGAGAATCCATTTGCTGTGGATGTAAAGTGCTTTTGAATTCCAGCAAATGAATTCCATTCAAAATTGTCTTCATTTAAAGAACTTCATTCACTTCTAGTTCGGTTTCAGGAAGTAAAGTGAATTTTCTTCTGATGCTCTGTGTGAAGTGATCTTAATTCATTTTTGATTCCCCTAAAGAAACTAACCCAATTCACTTTTCTCTCTCTTGTTTTTTTTCTAAAAAAATTAAAAATAAAAAAAATAATAAAAAAGTAATTTTAGATTCTATTCAGATCCAAAGTAAACTAAATTCACTTCTGATTCTCTTTACAAAATAGAGACTTCTAATTCTGTTCAGGAACTGATGTTTATTTATTTCTGATGCTGGGAAATGATCTGAATTGCCTTCTGATTCACTTTAGCAAAAGAACAGACTTTAAAAAAAAAAAAACACACAACTTTTAATTCTGTTCAGGAAGAGAATGATTTACTTCTGATGCTATTTGTTAAATGATTTGGAATCACTTCTGATTCTCTTCCAGAAAACAACCTTTGTTCACTTATAATTCACTTCAGGAAAAGAGCTAAAGTCATGTTTGATTCTCTTCAGAAAAATTAACTTCACATGCTTCTGAATCTTATTATAATAAGAACTTGATTAACTCCTAATTGCTCTTTTTGAAGTGACCCAAATTCACTTCTTAATCTCTTCAGGAAAAGAACAAGAAGCTTAAATCTTTTTGAATTCTGTTCAGGAAGTGAAGTGAGTTTACACACATTCTTTTGGGAAGTGATCTGAACTGACTCCTGATTCTCTTTAGAAAAATAATATAATAATTCACTTTTGATTCTTTTGGGGGAAAGAACATGAATCACTTGATTCACTTCAGAAAAGCGAACCGAATTAACATCTGATTATACAGAACTAACCTGAAATCCCTTCTAATTCTCTTCAGCACAAACAATCAATTCATTATTAGAATTTGAGCTTAATATCTGAACTGATTTCACTGAAATGGACCACAGAATCTCCGACAGAACACGTACACACACACACAAACAAACATGAGCAACACAAGAGAAGAAAGACAGAAATGGAGAAATGGTGACAGGTCTATAGAAAAAGACAGACATGCTTTTAGCCCACAAAAGTAAAATATTAAAAATAGCAGATGTTATGCAACAAGAAAACAAAGATCATTCAATGTGACAGTTCATGAATCTTTAAATCAGACCAATGAGCACATCTGATCGCTGTAAAAAAACTAAAGAATTCATGGTTCGCTAAACAAAAGTGAGGACATAGACAGTGACCTGATATGATGTCAAAATTATGCCGCCATGATGATTTTTTCATTTCCAAAAGCTCCTTGAATCAGGACCACCATGGCACACACACACACACACACACACACACACACACACATATACACACATACAGTGATTACTGGTCCATGCATGCAGCAAACACTTGTGATTATGGCTATACTGCAGGAACAGGGCCACCATCCATCACCATGACAACCTGCTGACCAATGAGCTTTTAAATGAACTTAACACACAGGAATAAGGCTGCTGTAGCTCACACACACACACACACACACTACTCACTTATGTCACTTCTATAAGTGTGATACTGACAGACAGTCTAGCAGCTTTGAGTTTAACAGCCTCATTTACACCGTCTCACTCACACACCGTACTTCTTTAACACCAATTTGCTTCAACTTTCTAAGAACAAATACACACTGTACATACACACTCAACACAAACACATACACACACAGTTCTAAAAGCTCTTAAAGTTTGGTGTGTTAAAATATGAGCTGTCGTCTGTTATTGTGAAGAGCTAAATACATCAGATTAAATGTTCATGACATGGCATCAGGACAGAAGAAAGTAGGTTATGTTTCAAGAAGTAGAAAGTTGCCTCACTGTCTACTGAATACAGTACACACTTCTAAGACAAAATCCCAACAGAAAGAGAACCTCATGAATTATTTAAAACTTGTTACATAAACAATCTGATAAGAATAAAAATGCACAGCATACACAAATTAAGTAAAAGGTCAATTTTTATCTCCGTTTAATTCGTTTTATCATTAAGTTCTGGTGTTAAATTACAAGTGTATTTAATTACATAATATGGTCAATATTTAACTCGTTTTTAATTTGTTACATCAGTAAATTCTGGTATTAGGTCAACTACAAGTACATTTAATTAGGTTCTGTAATATGACCAATTTTCAATTACATTTAATTTGTTATCTTTACGTTCTATTCTTAAGTGAATTACAAGTATATTTACTTAAGCAATATGGCAAATTTTTAACTTAATTTAATTTGTTTTATCTGTAAATTCTGATATTAAATTACTTACAAGTATATTTAATTAGGTTATATCTTCAATTTTTAACTTTTAAATCTTTAAACAATTTTTATTAAGGTCTGGTATTAAGTGAATTACAAGTATTTTTAATATAGTCAATTTTTAACTAAATTGATTTAGTTGTATCATTTAGTTCTTGAATTAAGTAAATTACAAGTATATATTATAATATCTCCAGCTGTTGTCTGCTCCATGTTATTTCCGTTACCTAAAAACTATTGTTAATTGAAATGAAGGTGAAATTCTCAAATAACTGCTATGACTTTTGTTCTACCCACTTAAATGATAGAAGTACTTGCGTTGTCCAATCTATACAGACTGTATCTGTTCCCCAAATAGTGAAATATAGTCAAAATATAAATTTGAATGCAGGTTCTAGAAAAAAAAAAATCTGATGGTGATTTGAAATCTGATCAGAAAAATGCAAAATAAAACGAACAAAAACAAATTTTAAAGCTTGGGTTCCTAAACATTAGATCACTCGCACCCAAAGCAGTTATTGTAAATGAAATGATCACAGAAAATAGTTTTGATGTACTCTGTTTGACTGAAACCTGGCTTGAGCCAAATGATTATATTGGTCTAAATAAGTCTACTCCATCAAGCTACTGTTATAAGCATGACCCCCGTCAGATTGGTCGTGGCGGCGGTGTTGCAACAATATATAGTGATATTCTCAATGCTACTCAGAAAACAGGATACAGGAGGTTTAACTCATTTGAAATACTTCTGCTTAAATCTCTCCTATCTCTTGCTCTGGCTACTGTGTATAGACCGTCAGGGCCATATACAGATTTCCTAAAAGAATTTGCAGATTTCCTCTCAGACCTATTGGTTAATATTGATAAAGTGCTAATTGTCTGATATTTTAACATTCACGTTGATAATACAAATGATGCGTTAGGACTTGGTTTACTGACCTAATAAAACTCTTCTGGAGTCAAGCAAAATGTCACCGGGCCCACTCATCGTTTTAATCATACGCTCGATTTAATTATATCGCATGAAATTGATCTTACTGATATAGATACCGTACCTCAAAATGATGGTATTACAAACCATTTCCTTGTATCGTGCATGCTGCACATTACTGATATAAACTATATGGCTCTGCGTTATCGCCCGGGCAGAACTATTGTTACCTGTAGCAGAAGAACCGCTTCTCAATATTATTAACTCATCGTTATCTTTAGGTCACGTCCCAAAACCATTCAAGCTGGCAGTTATTAAGCCTCTTAAGAAACCACAACTAGATCCTAGTGAACTGGCAAATTACAGACCCATTTCAAATCTTCCGTTTGTGTCTAAAATTTTAGAAAAAGTTGTGTCTACTCAATTGTGCTCCTTCTTGCAAAAAAAAAGGATCTCGGTGAAGAATTTCAGTCAGGTTTCAGGCCCCATCACAGCACAGAAACTGCACTTATTAAAATTACAAATGACTTGCTTCTTGCATCAGACCAAGGCTGCAGCTCAATGCTAGTTTTACTTGATCTTAGTGCTGCGTTCGACTCTATAGATCATGACAGATCATAGATCAATTACAAAACTATATGGGTATTCAAGGGCAGGCTTTAAGATGGTTTAGATCCTATTTGTCCGATCGCTACCACTTTGTTTATTTAAACGGGGAGTCATCTCAATTGTCACCAGTAAAGTATGGAGTGCCACAAGGATCTGTCCTAGGTCCTCTGCTATTTTCAATATACATGTTGCCCCTTGGTAATATTATTAGAAAATACGGGATTAGTTTCCATTGTTATGCTGATGATACTCAACTATATCTCTCAACAAGACCAGATGAATCTTCCAAATTATCTAAGCTAACAGAGTGTTAAAAATGTAAAAGATTGGATGACCAATAATTTTCTACTATTAAATTCGGATAAGACAGAGATATTAATTATTGGACCAAAAAAAAAAAAAAAAACAGTACACAATCTCTTGGGATTACAATTTGCAACTAGATGGATGTACTGTTACTTCCACTACAGTCAAAAATCTGGGTGTTATATTAGACAGCAACTTGTTACAAAAACAGCATTTTTCCATCTTAGAAACATTGCCAAGCTTCGAAACATGTTACCCGTTTCTGATGCAGAAAAGCTAGTTCATGCATTCATGACCTCTAGACTGGACTATTGTAATGCACTGTTAGGTGGTTGTCCTGCATCTTCAATAAACCAGCTACAGGTAGTCCAAAATGCAGCGGCTAGAGTCCTTACCAGGTCAACAAAATATGATCATATTACCCCAGTTTTACAGTCTCTGCACTGGCTACCTATTAAGTTCCGTATCAGTTACAAAATATTATTACTTACCTATAAGGCCCTTAATGGTTTAGCTCCTGCATACCCAACTAGTCTTCTATCTCGCTACAATCAATCATGCTCCCTAAGGTCACAAAACTCTGGACTTTTGGTAGTACCTAGGATAGCAAAGTCCACTACAGCAGGTAGAGCTTTTTTGCATTTGGCACCTAAACTCTAGCCTTCCTGATAACGTTCGGGGTTCAGACACACTCTCTCTGGAGTGTAATTATTCTTTAGTTTGGGTTGAACAAATCATTTTTGCTTGGCTGGAACAGCAGCTATGCTAATTATGTCTCTATTTGTTTCTCGGTTCCTGCCACTTCAGTCTGGATCCAACCCTTAAAAAATCTGAGATAACCGAACACCTGAGAAGAGATGATGCCAACCCCTCAGAGGCCCTCAGATGATGCCAACCCTGAAACAACACACAGAACTACCAAATTTTGCTATAAGTTTGATTGCAACATATAATCATTGCTGTTAATAGTGTTCACCGTCTGTTTGATTATGTCATTAACTGATTTTTACCGTACATTTCTGCCAAATGTAGGCTACATCAACTTAACAGTCACAACTGATAAGCTACTATTAAATTTATTGTAGAAACTTAATTTCCTGTAAAGCTGCTTTGCAACTTGAATTTATTTATTTATTTTTTTAAATATATATACACACATATATACATATACATACACACATTCAATAAAAATAAATAAATAAATAAATAAAAACTGCATTAGCATTGGCAACTAAGTTTAAATTGAAGCCAAAAAAAATCTAACTGGAAACAAATAAAAACTAAAGACTAAAGTAACAAATTAAATGTAAAAAATAAATTACATAAACCTAAAAAAAAAACGAATGAAAAGAGAGCTAATTTGAAATATTAATAATGTACAAATATTACTAAAATAATGCTCTGCGCCATGCAGGATGGATTGCTTTTTCTGAGCTTGTTGCAATTCATTATGTGGTTGTCAACTGTGCCTTAGAATTTAGTCAAAAGAATTTAGTCCATGATAAATGAGCCTTTCATTGTAGTCAGAATACATAATAGATTGATCTCATTATACAACATCAAAAAGGTGTGTGCTGTGTTGAAGTGTTTTGAACAGACATTTCTCAATCGCTGAAGAGCAGAGAAAAAATAAAACAAATCTAGACATGCATTCATGTGCGAGATCCTGAATAATACCTGACTCTGTGTGTGTGTGTGTGTGTGTGTGTGTGTGTGTCTGTCTCACAATGAAGGTCATCCTGGTCAAGAACCTCCCACTTAGACAGGAAGAGACCATCTGATTGACATATAAAGTGATCAGTCACAGTTCATTGTGTTTTAATGTTCCTTTTAGGGTCAAGTTTATCAGAAATAGTTGATACCACACTAACTTACACAAGTTTTTGAACAGTAAGACTTATTTTTTTTAAAGAAGTCTCTTCTGCTCACCAAGCCTGCGTTTATTTGATCCAAAATACAGCAAAATGTAAAATTTAGAAAATATTTTGAAATTTTTGGTTTTTAATCTAACCATTTTCTATTTGAATGCATTTTAAAATGTAATTTATTCCAGTGATTTCAAAGCTGAATTTTACTCCAGTCACATGATCCTTCAGAAATCATTCTAATAGTCTGATTTGCTGCTCAAAAAGCATTTATTACTATTATTATTATTGTTGAAAACATCCGAGTAGAATATTTTCAGGTTTCTTTGAATAGAAAGTTCAGAAGAACAGCATTTATCTGACAAAAGAAATCTTTTGTAACATTATACATTTCTTTATCACCACTTTTGATCACTTTAAGGCATCCTTGCTAAATATAAGTATTAATTTCTATAATCATTTCATTCCAAAATTCATTCCTAAATGTTAAAAATAAAAACAACAAAATACAAATACAAAATGTAATAAAAAAACTGAATGAAAAATATAGAATAAAAATTCAAATAAATTATAAAACTAACACAAAAATATGAAAAAATAAAATAAATGAAATAAAAAAGAAATCATTTTTCATAAGCAAAACTGCCATTAAAATTACGCAAAATATATTCTTTTTCTCTTGTGTGTGTGTGTGTGAGTGAGTGAGTGTGAGTATGCTGATATGGTTTATGAGGACACAAATCTGTATAATAACATGGGTACTACAACGTGAAGGTGGTTTATGAGGACACTGCCTATGTCCCCGTAAACCAAAAGGCTTAAAAAAAAAAAAAGCATACTAGAGAGAGAGAGAGAGAGAGAGAGAGAATGTGTGAGTGTGTCCATCTATTTGTAGTTTCTCTCACCTCGCGTGCTGCTCTGTGCTTGAGTGAGAGATCATGCTGAAACTGTTACACAGTTGGAACCCAAAGCAAAATCTATTTCTGGACGTCTAGAGCCACACAAAACACGTTATATCAGCACACTCGCCTCAGTTTATTAGTGCACTAATATTCTATTGGAACGTTTGTTCTCATATCCATAGCAACCAAATGTTCCATCAGGATTTATTGTGAAGTTGAATGACATCATTAACAGACTCCTGTATTTGCTGCCATGCCTGCATCACCAGCCAATTCTGTTTAAATATGATGATTTGATATTTTATGATTTAACCTATTGAAAAATCATATGTTAAGGCTGCATAAATAAAATGAATGCATAAATATTTTGCGTCAACTAAAACTGAAAAAAATCTCATCTCTCACATCTCAAAACTCTTTATCTTATCGTCTCATTTTAACATGATGTATCAGAATTATTGTAACTGTAAATAATAATTTAAAATATATACAATCTAATAAAAATGAGAAACAACAAAATTACTAAAAATCTGCAAAAATGAGATATTGCATAAAATACATAATGTTGCATAGAAAGAAAGTGAGGCCTATGTATTTTTCATTCATTTATTTAAAAATAAATAAATAAATTCTACAGACATTATTTCCGCAAATTCTAGAGACGAGACAAGACGAGACTTCGCCAAACCACAAATTAATGCAATAAATCAAGCCACACCTTTCTTTAATTTCAAGTACATAATTATTTTGCTGTTCAGAAGTCGGTTTACTTTTTTAAATAACTTATTTGATTGCACTGAGTTTGATTTTGGAATAATATTGTACTGTAATCTAACATGAACAATATGCTCTTATTGATTGAATCACTTTGCAGTATGTTTTCTGCATTAATTATACTACGGCAAACACAAACCGCCGTGTTCCTGGGAGAATTTGGGAAAGGAAAGAGTTTAAGCAGCTGTTTATATTCCTTACAAGGTGCTGATGCTGAACAGTACAAACATATTACTGCAAAAATAGAAACTCACAGGAAACAAGCCTCCAGTGCACAGAACATGTTCAACACAGATAATGAAGCGTTTCTGTGTGCATTTCATTATTTTTGTATCCCTGATCAGATTCTTCTTAATATGAGGAGAGTGTTGACAAAACACACACACACACACACACAATCAGGGCATCACTCGTGAGAAAGTAAATCAATTAGTGCTCAACTGCAGCGTTATGAAAGCCAAGCCTTCAACACTCCAGCCAGCTCTTATTAACACACGCTGGATACCGAATACACTTGTGTTTTACTCACATGGCATTTGACTTATTAAAAAGAGAAAACAAGGTTTGCTACCCAAGCAACTGCCATTTCTCCTTGCTAGCAACCCATGCTATAACTTGGACAAATAACAACGGTTTTATTTTTTCCCAAATTTCATTTTTACTTTTTCCCAAATTCTGTTTTCTGTTATAATTGTTTTAATTTTCATGAACAAAATTCTTCTCTTTTTTATTTCTATGAAATTCTAAAACTTTAATCATTTAATACAGTTGTAACAATATTAGAGAACAATTGTTTTATTTATCGATTTTTTTTTTTTTTTTTTTACAAATTCCATTATATTTTT
Organism: Acrossocheilus fasciatus; assembly: GCA_036784905.1. Taxonomy (NCBI): domain Eukaryota; kingdom Metazoa; phylum Chordata; class Actinopteri; order Cypriniformes; family Cyprinidae; genus Acrossocheilus; species Acrossocheilus fasciatus. The sequence goes on along the minus strand of CM071952.1, from coordinate 27,416,464 downwards.
TCAGAAATTCTGTTTTTCTAGATTCTCCATTTCATATTTTATATAACTTTATCACTAAAAACTGTGATAATTTAAAAACTTAAAAAAATTTTACAGTTAATTTTTTCATATTTATTTATTTATTTATTTATTTATTTATTTATTTATTTATTTATTTATATTTAAGGTTATGTACTTAATGGTTTTAAACAAATATAAAATCACCCAAATCTGTGGTTAATAAAAATGAAAAATAATAATTAACCAAACTTTACTAATTGAATAATTTTTATTTATAGGATTAGATATCTATGAACAGTATTTTTGTTTTTGCTTTTTAGATTCTGTGTTCTAAGGTGTAAAACAAATGTATCTTTAAAAAAAAAACATTGGTAATCTAATAAGTTAATTAATAATAACAATTTTAATAATACAGCCCCATGAAATCTGCATTGTTTTTACAATTTTTATTTTTATTTTTTTGGCTTCTGCATTTTAAGATTTAATATATCATCAAAAATTGTATTTTTTTTGTCAAACAAAGTGCTGAAGCAGTCAGCTGGGAATATGTAGGGAAAATGGGAATTTGCAAAACATTGTGAATGACAGGCAATCAAAATCTGCAGCGGTTAGAGTATTTGATCTATTTTTCTCTAATTTATGTACTTTCAACAACATGGTTTCTAGAATAAGATGTTTGCATGCTGTAAAAATCACAGATATAAAGAGAATAAGAGATGCGTGTCATCATACAGACATGCAGCACACAGATGTCTGATTTCATGAGGGAAACACTGAGCTAATGGAGATGAAACACCCAGTGCTGAAACATGCCCACCCTGAGACACACACACACACACACACACACACACACATCAAATGACTTAATCACACAGATCTGCGACTGAGGGCTCTGTCATTTTTTCTGTCAAGGTTTATAGCTACTTTTACAGTAATGGATTCCTCCATCACACACACAGTCAGAGAGTAACTAGAGCCTGATGTGTTTTCTGTTTGAAACGATGAAAGAATGTGGACCAGCAGACAGCTGTGTGTGAGATACAGACAGAAATATGCTGAGTAAAGACGCATCCTCCTGTCTGCATATAAAAATAACAGAAAACAGGCCGCCGCCACACACACACACACACCACAACACACACAAACAGAAACCCCTTCAAACATTTAAGTTAAAGAATCTTTTTTGTTCATATACTCATACAAAATCAGACCACCTGCAAAACACACACACACACACACAATGCAACAGGAACAATAATTTTCTACCACAATTCAAGAAGCGGGTGTGTGTGCATTGTGGGGAATCCCACACCAGATTCCTCATCACTGATGGCTGGGTGTGAACCGGGACACCCTGTGACTCACTGACCTAAAATAACTATATTTCAGTTGTTTTACCACACACACACACACACACACACACACACACACACACACACACACCCTGTCCACAGCTCAATAGTTCTGTCACAGATGCTCAAACACAACAGCTACATCATAAACACACACACACACCTGTGCAAGGGTAGCGAACATCAAACGGTGTGAATTGTTTCCAAGTACAACTATTTAAACAATTTCCGAATTATTTTTTTATTCATGCAAAGAATTATGCATGTAATTTTAAGGTAAAAATGTCAAAAACAACAAAATTCTTATTTTTAACTAAAATGAAAACAAAATATGGAAAAATCTCAATGGTAAAGTAACCCGATTACATGCCATTTTTAAGGTCTCATTAATTGAGAGCGAGGTTATTACAGTTAAAACTAATCCTAAACAAAAAATGTTAGTTGAAATCATTTTTTTTTAGCTAGTTGCCAAAGCAACATCTAAAAAAAAAAAAAAAAAAAAAAAAAAAAAAAAAAAAAAAAACTGTAGACATTTAAAACCACAAAATCACTAAATTGTGACTAGATTGTTGTAATTCTTGTGTTACTAAAATAAAACTGATTCAGATACCACATATAATATATTTTGAATAATTTATGGTTCATTTAAATAGGCTTGCAGTGCGACAAGTGAAATATTAAAAGTACAAACTACAAATTATGCACTGCAAGACTATTTAAATGAACCATAAATTATTCAAAATAGATTTTAAAACTCCACATAGTAAAAATCATAATGATGGAAAAATCCATGTTATTGGTCAACAACCCTAATATTGCAGTGAACATTTTAACATTCACTACAGGTGTCAGACACCTGCTGGAGAACTAACACACACACACACACACACACACACACACACACACACACACACACACACACAAAACCCCAAAGGTCCCAAAAACAATCAAGCTTTTCATCACATCAAATTTTAATAAGCAATGTTTACACTGCATTCAAGCTTCTCATCAGTTTATGCATTCCCTGGCAATCAAACCCATGACCTTGTGTTGCAAGCATCATACTGTTTGAGCTACAAGAGTACAGGAACAGGTTAAAGATCCTCCTACCGCAGTAACTCAGTGCAGAGAAGAACAGCGCTGTTGAAATCAGGCATGTGACACGAGCAGAGACGATCAGAGAGCTGCAGACCTGTCATAACACGCTTCAGCTGATCACAACATCAACAAAAACTGAGGAACATTCATGCCCGTTCACATCCACAGTGACCACAGAAAGCATCTGCAGCACTTCAAAATGTCTGAATGTCATTCATGAGATCACAAAATATCAAAGCAAGAGTTCTGAGCTCAGCTAATGGCACTTTCTGAAGCATCTGGCAATGAATTTTAAGTAACTGCTGTCAAAGTATTTCAGCAGACACTAGAAGATGTCTAAATGTCACTGCATTAGATAAAATACAAGTGACATTTATTGCAAACACGGACAGCGCAAGCACTTTTTTACAAGCAAAACACTCAGTAAACAGTCTTGCATGATTTGAAATATAAAATAATAGTTTACCACTTTGTGCTTGTTTGTGGTTAAACAGCTAACATGGAAATTGTCAGAACTTCCTTTACGTTCTGTTACATTACGTTTCTCTCAAAGTTATGAACAAACGTTAATAGAATGTTTGTTTAACATTAGCTGCTCTTTAATAATGTTCTAACATTAGCACAAAAACATCTGTACCTTTATCGTGGAATGTTGTTTTTTTTCCCCGAAACATTTTAGTTTAATGTTTATGTAACGTTTGTCAAATGTTACTAATTGTTTCAGAACGTTCAAAGAACATTCAAAAGTAACATTCCCATAATACTTTCAAAAACATGTTCCCTTTACTTTAGCACAACCAAGAAAAATGGTTTTAAAACATGCATCATTAAAAACAATGTTTAAAATCATTTGTGGAAGTATTTTAGTTTGTCTAACGTTCTTTAAACGTTGCTACTTGTTACTTTTGAATGTTCACTGAACATTCTCACAATGTTTGCAAAATGATAAAATGGAATGTTGACTTAAAACTGAGAATTTAAAAAAAATTAAACAATACTTTGTTCACAGATTATTTTTCTTAAATATTTTAGTTGAATGTTCTTTAAATGTTGTTTCAGAACGTCCAGAGAGCATTTAAAAGCGTCACTCTTATTTTTGCAAGATGATAAAATGGAATGTCGCCTTAACCTTCAGACAGCCAAGAAAAATGTTTTCAATCATGTTTAAAACAATACTTTATGGAATGTTTTTTTCTCCCTTGAAACATTTTAGTTCAACGTTTATCTAATGTTCAGAGAACATTCAAAAGTAACATTCCCATGATGTTTGCTAAATTTGACAAAGAAAAAAAGATTTTAAAACATTTCAAACACGACTTTTTCAGAGAACATTCAGGAACAAAGTATTCATAACTTAAAGGTAACGTTAGAAAATCGTTCTTATACCACATATTAGTACTAGAACACGTTGATAGTTAATGTGATGAGCTACTACACCTGCTAGCTAGAACACCTGTGTGAACTTCAGACTCCAAACATGCACTAAAAAGTTGCTTAATACGACAGCGAGACTTCAAAAAGAGTGAAAAAGGAAGCATTTGAGCTCAGACGACACTCGCTTTGACATTTCTAAGTGTCCTAAACTACTTTTGGGGTCACCGTGTCTTCCAAACTCACCATTGCTGCGTGCGTTTGACGCCCTCAGCGCTTTGGAGGACATCACCTGGGCCTGTGTGGCGTAATTCTCACCGCTCAGCGCCGCGATGAGGGAGCACACGAGCAGCCACATGATTTGGACCCGAACCGTCCGCTGATGCGTGATCCAGAAGCGCCACATGGACCCGGAGTTTCCACCGCAGCGCTGCGCGTCCTCAGATCCGGAGAACAGGTTCATATAAACCAAGCCGCGGAATCCAAAACCTCCGACTTTATCTGCTTCTGTCCCGTTTGACCCCGAGCTTATAATTCCACCAGAATGCTTTCCATTCCTTGAACATTTACGGAAACCCGAGGACGCGAGAAAAAGTGTCCTGGCAACAATAACGCGCGGGGTGCCGATGGATTCCCAGAGTTCACACATCAAACTCCTGCTGAAAGATCGGTTTGCTGAGCTGCTGAGAGATGGAAGGAGAAAGAAAGGAAGCCCAGGAGGGCTGGACCCCCTTCATCCAGTCAGGACGAGGAAATAACGCCCGTGGGGCGCGTTTTACTGAGTGTTTGCGGGAATACTTTCCCTCGGTGCGTAACGCTTCCACTCTTTTCCTGTTTGTTTCGCCGCAAGGAAAGTTCTGAGTTTCCCTGAAGAGAAACAACAAACGCTGCGGCGTTACGCACGGGATTCAAGCATTCAGCAAACTGCAGGCCAAGACTTGAATTCAGCGTTCAGACTCTTTCTCAGTGAATGACACTATAAGAGGGTTTATCAAGTCTAATGGGAAGAAATATAATTTAATGAGTGCTTACTTAAGGGCTTCCTCATGAACAATTGCACCTTATCAGATGAGGACATTTCCGCTCTGGGATCTGAATTATTGGACGGGTTTGCTATGGAATAAAAGCTACTTGCTGCATACTACTTTTTAAATAGTAAACGTTTCAAACAGCAGTACGCTTGTCACATGACCTCACCACGTGTGTTTAATTCAGCAAGTTGCGTCCAATTATCAGCTCAAAATTCATTTACATATTTTGGCCTGCAATGTTCTGTTACAGTTTAAATGTAATATTTAAAAATATTTACTAAAAAGGAAAAACTAACAACTCAGAATTCACATGTTGGCCTGCAATGTCACGGTTTGAGCGTAATAATTATTTAAAAATGTTTATTAAAAATATAACCTCAGAATGTGCACATGTTGGCCTGCAATTACAGTTTGAATGCAATATTTGTTTCAAAATATTTATTTTTAAAAATTGTCATCTCAGAATTTGCGGTTGGCCTGCAATTTTCTGTTTAAGTCTGAAAGCAATATTTTTTTATTTGAAAAAAATATATCTCATAATTAGATAAGGATTAGATTATTTAGCATTTTTAATTATATGTAAAATTTCTTGATGTTAAAATTATAGTACTCCTCGTTTGTCACTGAAAACGGAAGGTCAAATTGTGAGTGCAATGCATTGTGGGATAGTATGTTTTATATTGCACATTTTCTTAGACGTCATTTGTGTTCTTAATGCATACAGATTTGCAATTTCTGAATTCGTAATAGTAATTTCCAAAGAGTACTTAAAGCATATTATACATAAACTCAAAGAAACGAACAATTAAATGCGAATAACTTACAAACTCCCAAGAATTTTGATGCACAAAATGCATTGCTTTGGTCATGTAAACATTGCCTTAAAGCATAAATCTCATGCAATTCAAACTTATTTTACTAAAAGGCAGCATTGACAAATGTGGCAGGTTCTCACATGTATTTTGTGCCAAGTTTGGGGAAAACCCCACAGAATTCAGAGCTAGGCCTGAGTGAGAGTAATAAAGCTGGTCTGATCCAGACTGTGCCCTTCTGAGCTCAGGGTGTGTCACGATTTACCTCCTGAGGGACGCTGTGTGTGTGTGTGTGAGGTGTTGTGGGTAACCAGGACCAGTGTACATAGTGTTGACACAGAAACTCTAGTGTACATCCTGATGTTTATCTTCATGTCTTTTTATTTCTCTCTCTCTCACACACACACTCCGAGTTTATCTAAATGTGTTTGTACAGGAAACAGCCTGTTTATATTCTCCCTTTGCGCTAAACACACGTTTGCACGGCTGCACTAATGGACAACACATCCAATGAGTGTTTTATCTAAGAGTCGCACATGTAATTTTTAATGGTGTTTACTCATACTTACAGTCCCAACGCTAAGTATTAAACATCCCACAGTGTTTATGCTTCAGTAAATCTGTCTCTTTTTACTTAAGCCTAGTAACCATTTTAGTAACTGCATAGTAACACCTTAGCAACATCCTGGCAACCATTAAACAATGCACTAAAAACCACTCAGAACCCTGCAGCAACAGAACATTTTAGTAACCACACAGCAACATCATAGCAACACCCTGGCAACCGTTAAGCAATGCACCTAAGAACACCTTAACAAAATCATGGCAACAGCCTAGAAACAGAACATGTTAGTAACCACATAGCAACATCACAGCAACACCCTGGCAACCATTAAACAATGCACTGAAAACCCTTCAGAATGCCCTAGCAACCAGAATATTTTAGTAACCACATAGCAATGCATCTGGAACACCTTAGCAACATCATAGCAACATTCTAGCAGCCAGAACATTTAGTATTCACATATTAATGCACCTAGGAAAGCCTTAGAAATACCATAGCAACACCCTGGCAACCACCAAGCAATGCACTGAAAACCACTCAGAATGCCCTAGCAACAGAACATTTTAGTAACCACATAGCAACACCCTGGCAACCATTAAGCAATGCACCTTAGAACACCTTAACAAAAGCATAGCAACACCCTAGCAACAGAACATGTTAGTAACCGCATAGCAACACCCTGGCAACCATTAAACAATGTACTGAAAACCACTCAGAATGCCCTAGCAACCAGAATATTTTAGTAACCACATAGCAACACCCTGGCAACCATTAAACAATGCACTGAAAACCACTCAGAATGCCCTAGCAACCAGAATATTTTAGTAACCACATAGCAATGCATCTGAGAACACCTTAGCAACATCACAGCAACACCCTAGCAACCAGAACATTTAATAACCACATAGTAATGCACATAAGAAAGCCTTAGAAACTTCATAGCAACACACTGGCAACCACTAAGCAATGCACTGAAATCCACTTAGAATGCCCAAGAAACCAGAACATTTTAGTAACTACATAGCAACACCCTAGAATCCATTGACAATGCACTGAAAACTACTCAAAACACCCTAACAACCAGAACATTTAGTAATCACATAGCAATGCGCTTAAAAACAATCAGCATCATTATAGCAATGCCCTGGCAACCATTAAGCATTGCACTAGCAACACACCTAGGAACACCTTAGCAACATCATAGCAATATCCTAGTTACCACTAAGGAATGCACCGAAAAACCACTCAGAACATCCTAGCAACCACCGTGCAACACCAAAGCAGCCATTTAGAGCAACATGCATGCTGTAATAACATGGAAAATTGCATAGCAACGCCCTAGTAACCATTAGCATTGTGGTGGTGAGACATGCATGCTCAAGCACTTCTAATGTTTAAAATTGTGTTCATAAAATCAAAAGGTTTAAAATCTAGTTCTAACATCCTCTCATTCTCTCTCTCCTGTCCTGAAAGAGTTAACGCTCAGACAGTCTGGAATGATTCCTGGATTCCCGCAGCATTCCCCCACATTCCACGGGATTCCTCAGCGGCGACATCATAATCAAAGACGGCGGATGACAAAGACGCTCAGTGTGGCACTGAACAACTGCAAACTCCTAATTATTCACAAAGACACGGGCAAGAGCAACACACACACACACACACACACACACACACACACACACACACACACACACACACACACACACACACCAGCGTTACACGGGAAAATATGCTTAATTGTCACAAAAATAATGGTACAATGCAATAAATATTAACATAGGCTTATATTTGTGTTATTCAAAACTAAATTTATTATGTTTTTCTTTTGGTTTTGAGGCAGCATATGACCTGCATGTGTTTTTGTGGCATTGTAGAGTGAATCTTGTGCATCCAGCCATGAGCTCCTTCTCTTATAACACATAAAGGTTTTATGGCAGAAGTCACATGATCAGTCAGATCTGTATTTATATCATGAGTTAAAGCTCCTGAAGCTTTTAGCAAGACAATTACAGGTGAAGTGTGAAATTTATTCACTACCACTAAAGAAAATTACACTCGTGTCTCCCCTTCCATCCCATCCCGTCTTGCTTTAGTTGGACAAACAGATTTAAAAGAAGAAGAAGAAGATGTAATATTTCCTGTCGCTCCACAGTATTTAGTCACATGACATTTACGGTGTGCTCAAAATTGAAATAAGAGATTGTATTATTAAAAATGTATTATATATTAAATATATGAACAGTTACTTGGAAATTAAGTAATTATGAAGTATGAAATTATACTATAAAATAAATAATAAAAAAATAATTTATAAATATTTGAAAATCAAGTAATTATTAAATATGGGATTATATTATAGAAACAATATAATATATATATTAATAATTATTCAGAGATTATGAAATGTGAAATATAATTAATTAATGTACAAATATATTAATAATACTAGAAACTAATTCGGAAATTGGAGATTATTGTATAAAAATAATAAAAAAATTAATTAATTACGTGGAAATTAAGTAATTATGAACTACGGTATTCTATTATAAACAAATAATTCAAAATATAATAATAATAATTACTTGGAAATCAAGTAATTATGAAATGACATTTATATTATAAAAAAATTATATATAGTATATTAATAATTATGTAATTATGATATACTACTAAATTGTTCCTAATTATTGCTATAGCAATAATTTTGATAAAAAAAATTAAATGTGTGTTGTCCGCCGTTATGTCCCCACCAATGCCAAAATCAAACCTGCACCCTTGGTATTATATAAAACACATATTTGGAAATCAAATAATTATGAATAATTATATAAAAAAGTATATAATATATGAATAATTATTTGGAAATGAAGTTATTATCAAATGTGAAATATTATAAAAATAATTAACGTACAAATGTATTAATAATACTTGGAAATGAGTTAGGAAATTAGAGAATCATTTATGACATGGATATTCTTAAAAATAATTAAAAATATATTAATAATCAACTAATTATGAAACATTATATTATAAAAATGATATATAATATATTTAGAATTACATAGAAAACTATGTAATTGTGAATATAAAATATGAGATAAGATAAAAGTGGGTTATATAAAATATATTACTATTTGCAAGGAAATCAAGTAATTATGAAATATAAGATTATTTTATAAAATTAATATTATGATGATTTGACATCAAAATATATGAACCATAGCCTTTCAAAGTGGCAAATAAGAAGAAGAGTTTCAGTTGTGATGGGTAGCCTATTTATTGTAATTATTGTAGCTGTTGGAGTTTCAGTTAATCTGTAATGTTTTTGCGGGTTTTTTTGCAGTTTTTCCGCGGATAAAGGAGTATTTCTTTCTGTTTTTTTTCTCCTCAACAAGCTGGCCAGCTAGATTCTTATTCTCTCTGACTGACCACTCACTGACATACAACTGGACCTCAGAAGCCGCTTCTGACAAGCACCCGAGGGCAGATGATGAGCAAAGACGGCAGCATGCAACACTGAGATGCTAACAAGCATCACCTGAATAACAACATCTGGATTAATGACAGACCCTTGAAGGAAACTCTATCGCCCCCTTGAGTTCTGAGGTTTATTAGCGCCACAGAATGCAGTGCATTGACCAGTTTGCGTCTTTCTGGTCTGACCTTTTATTGCACGGTAGGCAATGTAAAAACAACTTAAATATATCACATACAGACCCAAGCGCAGAGCTATTTATAGTTCCATACTCTTTCATTTTATCTTCCCATCAAGATCATTTTCTCTGTGTGATTTATGATCAGCCAGAGCAGAGGTGCGGTGTCATATTAATGTGAGGTCTGGTATCTAAGCCCACCCGCAGCACACAGTATAAATACGAGTCCTTTACCGCAGCGGTGGGGCGGTAATTCTGTCCCGCGTTTATAGAGTCGCATCTCCTGCTAGATAAATCTGACAAACGGCGGGAAGGTGAGAGCTCGGACCTCATCTGAAGGCATCAGACACGTGTGTGTGTGTGTGTGCAGAGTTATTGATCGAGACCATTGAGTGGATTTGTATGGTTTATGACGTCCTGATGGGCAATAAATACGTGTCAGTGAGTGTGTTTTGAATTTCCCTCAACACTAAGCAAACTCGATTAGATTAACGTGAATAAAAAGTATCTGGGCTCGCTGTGTGTGTGGTTATCACATTAGCTTTATTCGATCAGATCCCACCTGTGTTCCTGCCAGATGGCGTTAAAAATGCTGACTAGGTACCTTAAACACACACACACATATACACACACACACTCACTCACACACAGTTAGATAATTAGATAATTCATCAGTCCATCATTTAAACTAGCTCATAATTAACAAAATCTTTATGACCGGACACAATGCAATTGGCTAAAACTCTCAATTAGCATAATCTTCAGACAGGACTTTGGTTAAAGAGGCAGCTTAGGTATAGTGTGTGTGTGTGTGTGTGTGTGTGTTGGTGCAGTGACCTTGAAGGTCCGTCTCTGTTCGGCTTCCTTCTCTATCCATTACACACACACACACACCTAGTGTGCTGCCTACCTAGACAGTGTTTTTAAGGCTTCTTAGATGCAATTAAGATGCAAAGGCTGTCCAAAAGGTAGACGGTGACGTCATGCTGCCTTCTAAGATGCATTCTTCCCACTATATTTTAAAGCAACATCATATTTATCTCATGCAAAATGCAATCCCAGGATGCGCTGCAACGAGCAGTATCCAAGTCGGTGAGGGTTTTTAAAAAATGAAATTCATTTTACTCAACAAGGATGTATTAAATGTAAATGTAAAGGCATTTATACTGTTACAAAAGATTTCAAATAAATGCTGTTCTTTTGAACTTTCTGTTCATCAAAGGATCCTGAAAAATAAAATGTATCACAGTTTCCACAAAAATGGAAGCAGCAGATCAGTATATTAGCATGATTTCTGAAGGATCATGTGACAATTAAGACTAGAGTAATGATGCTGAAATTCAGCTGCGCATCACAGAAATAAAATACATTTTACAATATATTCACATAGAAAACAGCTATTTTAATTTGTAATAATATTTCACTGTTTTACTGTATTTTTAATCAAATAAATTCAGCCTTGGCGAGCATACTGGCGAGAGACTTCTTTCAGACTTTTTTTTTCACTTTTGCATGGTAACAAAAATTAAATAAAATTATATAGAAATTATGGGAAAATGATGAAAGCACATAAGAAAATGACTAAAAATTAAAAGGAAAGATGAAAAAATAGGAAATCTCATTTAAAATATTGATTAAAAATATATAATACTAAAATAACACTGATAAAATGACAGCATCAGCAATATAAAAAACATCAGTGCTTAATAAAATAATAATGTTCAATGTAATTAATTCAGTATTGAAACATATATATATATATATATATATATATATATATATATATATATATATATATATATATATATATATATATATATATATATATAAACATTTCAAATCAAATTAAAAATGGCCTCATTAACCTTAAATTTGTGCATGTGGTGTATTTTTATGATTATTGGAGCTCCACATTCAGTGGTAGTACCGATGTTTATAGACTATAACAAAGAGCTTGACTGTCAAAGCGGTTCAGACCTTTTCCTGATGAAATCCACCACACAAATCACAACACATCAGTCAGAAGCGTCATCTCAGACGCCGGACGCCTGCTGAATATCAACCCGTACAAAAAAAAAAAAAAAAAATGTTTCAGGTTCAATACAAGTTAGGAAAACAAACAAACAAATTGCATTTACAGTAATGAATTTACAATGGAAGATTATTCCAGGAAGAGGAACAATAAAAAGCATTTGACAAAAATCAACAGTGAATACACATTTCAAGGTTTTCAGCCAGCACCTCTCAAATAACACTAAGTGCGTGCGTGCGTGCGTGCGTGCGTGCGTGCGTGTGTGAGTTAATGGATCTGTTTTTGTCTCATGGTGATGTGGAATAGATTATGATGTCTTTTTCATTTCCAGGTAGATTCATTAGGTATTTGCAGCTAGTTAGATAAATCTTTTGTGCAATTTCTTGGTATTATTAATTAAAGAAATTTCACCCCGTACCAAACGACAACCCTTCACCGTGTTAAAAATACTGTGACATAATGTGTGACACCTCCTGGCTAAGTGGTTTTATAAAACGCAGTGTTTTTACCCTTTATTAAAACTAAAGCTAAAAATAAAATAAAATAAAATAAAATAAAATAAAATAAAATAAAATAAAATAAAATAAAATAAAATAAAATAAAATAAAATAAAATAAAATAAAATAAAATAAAATAAAATAAAATAAAATAAAATAAAATAAAATAAAATAAAATAAAACATTTTAGATGAAAAAACAAAATTAAATAAAAACAAGTATTGTTGCCTAACTGAAATAATTTTATGTTTAAGTACTAAAATCACTAACTGCTCACTAAAATAAAAATTAATTAAAACTATTTAGAAATATTTTAAATTATTTGAAAAACTATTGAAAATGCACAAAATGACTAAAAATAAAATAAATTAGAACTGAAAATGTAAAAATAAATTAAATGAAATATATTAAATATATAAATACTTAACACTAAAATAACAAAGCAAATTATTATTAATAATAATGAAACAAAAATGACAAGTTATTTTTTAATACTTACATACATAATAATAATATACATAAAATACATAATAATAACAATATAGGGCTGGCACATTTATATAGAATTTAAATTATTCATACTCACAGGTGACCAAATATGAAATATTTTATGATAATAAAAATACACCTGCAACCACATTTTCTGCTTCATTGCTATTTAACCACATCTAGACTTATAAACTACAGTACATTACCTGGTGGAATAATTTATTTATTTATTTATTTATTTTATATGATAAAACAATGCATCTACTAATTGAAATACACTGAAATTATGGATTGAAATATTTATTTATTCATATTAATTATATATCACATTTTACTGTGATTTTACCACATTCAATGCCATTTTACTCCTTCAACCATGGTAAAATCCCTGTAATGCATGGTTGAAATGAGATTTTACAGCTGAAACTTTCCAAGATATAAATCTCCATCAGCAAATGTTTAAAAATTGGGATAATTTTCCATACAGTGAGATAAAAGTGAAGCTGAGGAGGAAGGAGAGGGAATCCTGTGACAGCAGGCATCATTCCTGAAGCATCAGAAAGCATCAGCGCTTTGATCTGTGGTCTGCTGTCTGCGCTTGTTTGTGTGCGCGTCTGTCTCTTCTCATCTTTTGTTGTGCAGAAGAATCAATGGATGGATGATCTTTATCGCACAAACTTTGCAGAGATGACAGAACAAAACGGAGGCACAATGCGCTCGCTCTCAGTCTCTTATCTACTTCAGTTAATTAAAGCGGCGTGTGTAACGAGTTTATGTGCTTCACTCTAACTGAATTAAGCAGACAGATAAGAGTCCCTCTGAATGCAGACGGAGTCTCTGCGCTCAGACCAACATACACACACACACACACACACACTGCGCTACATCAGGACACACATCAGTGTGTGTGTGTGTGTGATCTATTCTTTATTCAGAGAGCGTCCTACTGCAGAAAGCCTCGAAATGCCCCGCCTCCCTCTCTCTCTCTTTCTATGGATGGAGGGAAGAACAGAGAGAAAAGAAGTTGTGTTCAGATTCACAGGGTCCCTACAGAGCGTTCACTGCTCTCTACACACTGAGCGCCAGAGATCTGGAGGAGTTCACTCGACAAAATACTCTCAACGTTATCAAACGCAAAGAGCTCAGGGGTTTAGATCTCATGACACCATAAATACACACACACATACATAAAAAAGAAAGAAAAAAAGAAATATATTTAAATAATATGAAATAAATAATATATAAATATAATAAATAATATTTAAATGATATATAATAAAAATATCAATTATAAAAATTTTACATTTAGATATATAATAATCACAATATATTTAATGCTACATATAAAACATATATTGTTATAAACACTATTTAAAAATTTCATATATTTAGGTTTCATGGCCTCATAAATACAGCCAGAGCTAATACTGTATATATACTATATATATATATACAAAGTTCTGGCATGAAACTATAGATGGCGCAGTCCCATAGGTCTAACTCAATCTGACATAATGACATCATTATCCCATGGCACAGCTGATTGGTTCTCTCTTCTATCGGTAGCCAATGAGCTCACTGCTCAGCATTCAAATATATGACTAGTGTTTGCTTGTAGCAGTGCACTTCAGAAACCCTCCCCCTTCCCCAGCTCCACCTGTATAGAGCTGCTACTGGTCGATTCATATATGCTATATGGGGTTATTAGAATATGTTATATGTGCTGCAGCAGCAGCATTTCTTACATGCTCACAGTAGCATGTTGTGTATGTATTGGCAGTAGCAAGTCTCGGTTGTTTCTCTGCCGCAGTAGCAGTGTAGCAGATCTATTCTAAGACCAAACACATTAACATTGTCATGTACATTACCATTCCAATCCCTCCAAGAGTTGTCATGACAGAAATTATACATATATATATATATATATATATATATATATATATATATATATATATATATATATATATATATATATATATATATATATAAATGCTCATTTTAGAAGAAAATTTCAAACGGCACTTAGAGGATTTTGCACCTGAACTCTTTATTTATATATTTATCCATTCATATTTTATTTTTATTCATTATTTTTATTTTCTGGTTCCCGCCTTCAAGAGGATGATATCCTCTTGCTAGGTTGTTGTTGTAAATAAGAATTTTGTAGATAGAACGATAGATAGATAGATAGATAGATAGATAGATAGATAGATAGATAGATAGATAGATAGATAGATAGATAGATAGATAGATAGATAGATAAAACGATAGATTATAGAACGATAGATTATCTGATTATATACGATAGATTATAGATTATTCTGTGATGAACTGTTTGCTATAATCTGTTTCAGTCTCTCTGTGTGTGTGTGTGTGTGTGTGTGTGTGTGTGTGTGTGTGACAGTAATGTTCAGTAATAAACCATTTGACCGTAATTACTGTAGACGCAATCATTCCGTCCAAAGCATTAAACACCGTTTAACATAATCAGCTCATTCTGCAAATGCCACTAATTACATCGCTGTGACACGCTGTGTGTGTGTGTGTGTGTGTGTGTGTCATTATTTAGATTCTAAATCCTGTAATACAGCGATGAAATTCATAAATCCTTCAGGCTCAAATGTTTTATGTTCTGTAACGACTAATTAGATAAAGCACATAGAAATTAACATGACATGTTCTGAATTAAATCTTTTTGTCCGATAATATTTTATATATTATCTCTCTCCCCATAGGACAGAAAAATCTCTAATCTTTAATCTTTATCAGATATGTTTCCAAGAAAACTATGAGATTAAATGGAGATGGATTTTTTGAATGACAACTCGTCCAAGTTGCGAATGAGAAGCCCGTGAGCAATAAAAACATTCTCTCTGTGTTTATCTCTCGTTCTTTATTTATGCATGTGACTCTGTGCCAGTTTCCCATTAGACTGAAACATTAGGCTGTTTTAGATAAAAAGGCTGTGCGATAGATGGCTTTTCTGTGTTAATGTAAAGCTACATGCTGACAGGGCTGTATTTTTAATGCGGTGAGCAGATATTTCTAATGCATTATAGCTGTAAGGGCTCCGTGAAAGTCCTCCATCTCTGTCTCGCTCTCTCTCTTCTGATCCAGTACTAATGTGTAAAAAATACCTCAATTACAGTACAATAGTGTGTGTCATGCCATTTGCTATTTCTGTAGTGAGCAAATGTGCAAATATATTTCTTTTAATTAATTTTTAATCAAAATATAATAACTTTCTCTACCTGTGAAATGACTTTTCAAACACTCTCCTCCAACCACCTGCCTGCATTCTTGTTTGTAATGAACATTTTTCTCGATCCAGTTAATGATTTATGATGGATAAAACCAATTACCACCTTATTACTTACTTTAATATCCTGTTTCACTCAGAAACATGTCACATTATGTAAGTAAAATGGGTTGGAAATGCAATTCTCAATTACTTTACAGTCAAAATACAATCTAATCTGATGAGAAAGTAGTTAACTTCACTGCTGCTAATAAAAAGTACCCATGTTGACAATTTAGATTAAATATATTTGTCATATAACTTCATTTATATGAATATGTGTTTATATATATATATTTCAGTATAATTAGTTTATATTTCATTCCTTTAAAGGGGTCATATGACATTGCTTTGGTGTAATGCAATGTATTTATGTGGTTTAAGTTTAAAAAAACACATTATTTTCCACATACTGTACATTATTGTTGCTCCTCTATGCTCCGCCTTTCTGAAACAAGTTGATTTTTACAGAGCTCATCGTTCTGAGAAGCGAGGCGTGCTCTGATTGGCCAGCTATCCAGTGCGTTGTGATTGGCTGAATACCTCAAGCTTGTGATGGAAATGTTACGCCCCTTACCATGTTGTGATGCCGTGTCCCGGCGCGACAAGACTAAAACAATAAAACCCATTATAAACGAGGCATTTGTTGCATCCAGTGGGGACATAATTACTGATTATAATGACTCATACTGTCTTTTTATGCATTGCGTTGCATCGCATATGTGATAGGAGAAACGACAAACAACAAGCACTACTCTACACAGCTCAAAACTCGTGTTTGAATAGTCAGTGGCAAATTCTTTAAATATGAAAACATACTTACAGGTTGTGAGTCAGAAGCACCAGACTGTCCTTGCAAAGTTGGAATCGCCCCACTTTATAGAAACAGCCTTTATGCAAAGCTGGCATCAGGCTAACGATACTCTCCCAGATTCGGGAAATAGTCTTCCGTAAAATGCGCTGCACACACTCTAATATTTGGGTTGAACTGTTCTGGAACAGTGTTGTAAATACAACTTAACCACTGATTTCTAGTTGTGTCCCAAACAAAGCACTTTCGCTTTCATAACGAAACACAGTGTCTCCACGACATGGCGGCAGCAGCAACAATACTACAGCGAGAATAAAAATCATGCCCTCTTTCTTTGCATATACATTTGGGCGGTGTTTTGCAAATCTTCCCACACAGTGACGTAGACATGTGGGGGGCGTGTTTAAATGAGCCGTTTTAGGAGGGCGTGGACAAGTCTTAACATTTATAAAAAATATCTCTTTGGTTTTGAGACTTTAGTCTTTGCAACTTCAGGGATCTTATCTATGCATGAACAGCTTGTAACACTCCAAAGAGAAAGGAAAACTTGAAATCGCACCATATGACCCCTTTAATTTTTAAAGTTGTAGTCATTTTGTCTTTTTTTTGTGAAAAATGTTATTTTAGTAGATTTTTGTATTTTAGTACATCAAATGAAACTAAATGAAAATATGACGTATTATTAAATATGAACAAACAAATAAATTACTATCATTATTATTAATATTATTATTATTTATTTTTAATTATAACAGTATTTATCTGGAACAAAAACATTCATAGATCCAAATTATGATGACGGCATTAAACAATTCATGTAATGAAAGTAATAAAAACAAACAAAAAACAGTAACCAATTTTATATTAGTGACATCTATAATCACGGAGGAGTAATGAAAATAATTTTAAAGAATCATCTGTATGAACTAATTCAGTAAAATGTATCACACTGCTCAGCATAAGTTTACACAGAAGTGTGTTTGGTTGCTGCCTCATTTCGAAGCTGTGTGTGCAATTGTATCTGACAGGAATAACATTTTGTCACAGTTAGTTCATGGAACAAAATGCTTGTGCCTGGAAAAGCTGCAGTATATGAAAACAGCCACAGTTACGCTACAGAGAATCTAATTCAGCAGGTTAGTGAGGTCAACAGCGGGGTCATCGGAGTCAACTGGGCCCCACGCTGTCTGTCTGACACTCAAACAAACCACTGCAGGTGGAAAACTGATACAGATAGTTAAAGGAATGACAAATATGGTCTGTTCTTTTCATGACTAACAACCTCTACTGAACAAACTGTTTGATATTGTACTAATATTAATATTGATATTGCACTATTCTTGTACTTTGTTGATTTATTACATAATAAATAAATAAAAATAGCACAGATGCACTTCAAAGGAGACTAACAAACACAGGGTGTTGCTAAAGTGTTCTGGGTGTCGCTAGGTGGTTGCTAAGGTTTTGTGGATGTTGCTAGGTGATTACTAAGGTGTTCTGAATGTTGCTAGGTGGTTGCTAAGATGTTTTGGATGTTGGTTGTTGGTTGCTAAGATGTTCTGATGGTTGCTATGGATGTTTCTAGGTGGTTGTTAAGGCGTTTTGGTGGTTGCTCAGGTGTTGTGGATGTTGCTAGGTGGTTGCTAAGATGTTGGATATTGGCTGGTGTTACTAAGATGTTCTGGTGGTTGGTCAGGTGTTCTGGATGGTTGATAGGTGGTTGCTAAGGTCTTCTGGTGGTCCACAATCTAAGGTGTTGTGGATGTTTCTAGTTGATAACTAAGGTGTTTTGGATGTTTCTAGGTGGTTACTAAGTTTTGGTGGTTGCTCAGGTGTTGTGGATGTTTGATAGGTGGTTGCTAAGGTGTTGTGGATGTTGCTAGGTGATTACTAAGATGTTTTGGATGTTGGTGGTTGTTAAGAATATCTGGTGGTTGCTCAGGTATTGTGGATGTTTGATAGGTGGTTACTAAGGTGTTGTGGATGTTGCTAGGTGATTACTAAGATGTTTTGATTGTTGGTGGCTACTAAGATGTTCTGGTGATTGGTCAGGTGTTCTGGATGTTTGAAAGGTGGCTGCTAAGGTGTTCTGGTGGTTGTTAAGGAGATGTGGATGTTGCTAGGTGATTACTAAGGTGTTTTGGATGTTGATTGGTGGTTGCTAAGATGTTCTGGTGGTTGCTCAGAACATGCTGATCTATTATGAGTATAATTTATTTCAGATTAAATCAAATGAGACTAATAACTTGCTTCGAAAATCAGAAGCATCACATCCCTTGACAAACGTATCACACTCTTCAAGAACTGAAACATCAGACCATGAAACCCAGACCTGAAGTCATTTTTCTCAGGTCACACGTCCATCTGATCCAACAGGCAGAGGAGAACAGATAGAATAAGAGAGAAGAGGCTGGACTGAAGGAGTTTTAGTCCCGCTCCAGCCTGCTTATGGTCTTTATTCACAGAATTTGAACCCTGAACGAGGCCATCCATCAAAACGCTGGTGCTAGCACCGCTGGACGTGGAAAAGCACTTTAAAGAGCGAGAGCACGGCCGGTCACACGCTTTCATCCTACATTAGACTTTAAAAAAGATGGATTTCCCTCCATTTCCCTCCTCTTGTTCACTGCTTTCTCCTCTTTAGCGCGCGTGTATGTCTCCTGCGTGGCTGCGGCGGACGCATTAGTGAAAGTGTTTGAAGAAAGCTCCAGAAATACAGCTGTGTTGCTTCTTATGTTGTGTGCTGTGTGTGTGTGTGTGTGTGTGTGTGTGTGTGACGACAGTATTCTGGATGCTGCTCTGCGGTTGCTAAGATGTTCTGGGTGTTTTCTAAGTGGTTGCTAAGGTGTTCTGGGTGTTTGCTAAGTGGTTGCTAAGGTGTTCTGGGTATTGCTAAGTGGTTGCTAAGATTCAGTGTAAGATTCAGAAAAACGCATTTCAAAAAAGTTATAAATTGATTTATAACTATGTATAATAGTATGAAATGTTTTAATAAGTTATGACATTTGTTTGTAATGTTATGTTATATTTATTGTTAATTGGCCGCAGTTTATGCTGAGACTATACGGTCAGTTAAGCAAGAACGCAGTGCATCTCAATTCTTACAAGGATGCGTTCTGTTCTCGCATCCTTCCGAGTTCGTTCTTCCAAGGAAGCTTGGCAAGACCGGTCTCCACGAGAACACAAGTTCGTTCTCTGCATTCTCGGAAGTGAGAAACAGCCACTGTGTGTTGCTTTGGTGGTTGCTAAGATATTCTGGGTGTTGCTACGGTGGTTGCAAAGGTGTTCTGAGTGTTGCTAGGTGTTTGCTTACCAGAAAAGTATCAGCACAACTCAGCAAGTCACGTAGTTTTAGGCTGAACGCTGGTTATAAGGTCTTACAGGAATATTGTGTGTTGAGAATACAAATTAGACGCACAACAAACACCCTCCTCTCTTCTCTTGGTTTGTTTGAGCAGATATTAGATGTTGTTGTTTCACACAGTGAGAAACCGACACAATAATGAGACAAAACTGGGATCACTGAGCCGAGAATTTAATATTCATGAGTACAATTCCAAACATAATCTCATTCCATGATGATTACTTCCATGCAGCCAATTAAAACTGACAAATCATGTGGTATTTGTTCATTTGCAAACACTCAGATCTTTAACCCAGGCATGAATGATTCCTCAAATCATTTGTGCTGTTCAGTGTGATCAGACAAACTATTTTCACCTGCTGGACCAGAAAACAGCTGAAAGAATCCCACAGACACACATTAGAGTCTAAACTATATCAGGGTGATGCTAAGTGGTTGCTAAGGTGTTCTTAATATTGGCTAGATGGTTGCTAAGGTGTTCTGGGTGTTTGATAGATGGTTGCTAAGATGTTATGAATGTTGCTAGGTGGTTGCTAAGGTGTTCTTGATTTTGGCTAGATGTTGCTAAGGTGTTTTAGGTGTGTGCTAAGTGGATGCTAAGTTATTCTGGATGTTACTAGGTGGATGCTGAAGGTTTTGTGGATGTTGCTAGGTGGTTTTTAAAGTGTTCTGGGAGTTTGATAGATGGTTGCTAAGATTTTCTGAATGTTTACTTGATTGTTGCTAAGGTGTTCTGGGTGTTGATAGGTGGTTGCTAAGGTGTTCTGGAAATGGTTGCTCAGGTGTTCTGGGAATTTGATAGGTTGTTGCTAAGGTCTACTGGATGTTTACTAGATGGTTGCTAAGGTGTTTACTTAGGTGTTCTGGATGTTGCTAGGTGGTTGCTGAAGGTTTTCAGGATTTTGATTATTGGTTTTTAAGGTGCCCTGGTAGTTTGACAGGTATTTGCTAAGGTGTTCTGGATATTGATAGGTGGTTGCTAAGGTGTTCTAGTGGCTGCTAAGGTTTTCTGGAGATGGTTGCTCAGGTGTTCTGGGTGTTTGATAGGTGGTTGCTAAGGTGTTCTAGTGGCTGCTAAGGTTTTCTGGAGATGGTTGCTCAGGTGTTCTGGGTGTTTGATAGGTAGTTGCTAATGTGTTCTGGGTGTTTCTATGTGTTTGCTAAGGTGTTCTGGGTGTTGACAGGTGGTTTTTAAGATGTTCTGGTGTTTCTAGGTGGTTTCTAAGGTGTTCTGTATTTTATTATGTGGTTGTTAAAATGTTTTGGGTGTTGCTAGGTGGTTGCTAAGGAGTACAGAATGTTACTGTGGTGGTTGCTAAGGTCTTTTGAGTGTTGCTATGTGGTCGTCTACCAGCAAAGTAACAGCACAACTTCAGTCACATGATTTTAGGTGTCACTTTTTATACATACAACACTTTTATACACATTATACATCTGTTTTTTCACGTTTTAATAGACATGTGAACAGCCTGCACGGAAAAATCCTGTCAGATTGCAGGAAAAGGTGTGCAAAGCAGAGCAAGATTGGAGTAATTGACACAAATCTGATCAGTTTATGACCTTTATTTGATAAATGAACCCAGTTAAAGGTGTTTCTATGACCTCACACATTGTCATGTTATTAGGTATAATCATGTAAGCACACTCATTAACTGTGTTTACATGTGTGCTCTTATGCTGCTTATGTTTAATAAGCTGACGATGTGTAAGGTCATGTAAACACAGTGCTCTTTAATTAAACCTGATCAGCAACTGCAGATTTTTACCCATTACCCTGATTTCACGCTGCATATAAACACCTGTACATGTTCTGTCAGCTTGTTTAATGAGCATGTGTCTTGTGCACGAGTGTGCAGGTATTAACATAGAGAAAAAACTGATGATTTCACTGATGATTATTCTTTTTTTGACTGGAACCTATGAAATCCATTTTATTTTTTCCCAATTTTTTCCCCAATTTTCCCCCCAAACTCTGTTTCAATGGTTAGATTAAATCGTATTAATTGAAAAGCATGTAAAATGAATTGAAACCATGAAACGTATACAATTTAACAGCAATTTATTACAAGTTTAACAGAAATTTTTAATGCACTATGGAATATTCAGTTTTATTTTGACCAAATTCTGTTTTCCATTCATTTTCTGGGTTCCATTTTAATGGTTTCATTAAATATTAATAATCAAAAGAGCATCCATAATTAACTGATTTTATAAAAAAATAATTTATTATAATTTTAATTGTTTATTTATTTTTTGTGTATTTACATTTTTTCTGCTAAATTTCTGGTAAATAATTTTTCTGGTAAATATTGCTTTAAAAATAATGTTTTAAAAATAATCTTATTAGTAGTAGCAGTACTATCATTACATAAAGTAATATTTCTGTCACAATTTCTTCAAGTTAAACCGAAATTTTATTTAGATGGGTTGCTGTGAAGACCTTTAGGTTTCTGTTTTTTTTGTTTTTGTTTTCAAAAGAAACAGCAAAATGTTTAGAAAGTTACTAAGCATTTTAGAGAGTATGTGGATAGTAAATGAAACTATTCATAAAAAATGTCTATTCATAGACTTGCAGGATTCATATATATATATATATTAAAGTTACATTTATGGGCATTTTCTGCCCTTCATTGGGACAGGACAGTAGAGAGCTGACAGGAAAGCATTGGGTGGAGAAAGAGGGGGGCATGATTGGCAAAGGACCTCAAGACAGGAATCGAACTCAGGTCGCCGTGAGAGCAGTTACGCTGTATGTCAGCGCACTAACCACAACGCTATTGACGCCAACACAGGATTCATATTTAAATGGCATTTTTGCGGCTTAATATTCACAGACACTAGTCCATAACATGTTTTGACTTAAAGGTGCCATAGAATGCATTGATACAATATTTTAAATTGTTCTCTGTTATTATACATAGAAGGTATGTGGCTTAGGTAAGGGCAAAAATTCTCCAGAAACGGTTTTACATGTCCATTTACAACCCTAGGATTTCTCCCTAGAATGAAATGGTCTGTTATAACCTTATTTGGAAGGGTCATGAATAATAATGTTGAGCTCTGCTCTGATTGGCTGTTTCACAGTGCCTCTTTTCAGTAGCTCACACAGCAGGAAGGGAACACAGGGAAAATATATATTTCAATACTTTCTCGCACAGTTATATCGTTGGGTAATTATACTGTAAATAAAATGAGGGCATCAGGGAGCTGCTATTAATATGTAGGGCATTGAAACAGCTTTCAAATGCATGATCGCTTTTTAGTTTCACTTTCACTTTCGAGATTTACGATCGCACATACTCTGTTTATACTATGGAGCAGCCGTACTTACCACACATTTTACAAGATCAGATACTTGTCAGTGGTGCTCAGGATCTGTAAATCATTAGCGATCATCCTCAGGCATCTCTCCTTACTCTGTTTATTTGGTAAGTGAAATCTTATGTAATGGAGCAGGCTACCGCTAGCAAGGAGTTAGCCATGTCCCTTTAGTGGCTCGCGTTATTTTATTAGATCACGTTATTTGCTTTCCCTGCCTTTCTGAATACAGACACCAACCCATCCCTGCACTTCACATCCCCTGCACTTCACATCCCCTGCACAGCCTGGAACATAACTTTTATTTCCATGATCTGCCATTTTCGCTGTTTTCCTCACTTGTTTCTTCACAATACCTGCAGAACTTCTGATGGTTCGGTTGGCGGCTGGCCTAGAACATGGGCGGGTATGTGCAAATGTTGGGGGCGTAACTATTAGTGATCCCGACTGTAACTTCACAGTCAGTGTTATGTTCTGATTCACCTATTTTTCTGTGGTCTTTTGCATTCACAAAATTTACATAAGAAGAAGGAAACAATGGTGTTTGAGGCTCACGGTATGTCATTTCCATTTACAGAACTGTTATTATTCAACTATGCCAAGGTAAATACTGTATCCATTCTATGGCACCTTTAACTGTACTGAGCTACTTTTGATTTATCCATCCAAAATTTGGCAAATTCAATGACATTCCAAGTTTTACAGTAAATTCTGTTTTTATGACTGGATTCTGCAATTTCATCCACGTTTTCCACATCGCAGACAGAAATCATAGGGCCCTATATATTGGTCTATTTCTGCAGCATGAATGTGTGTGTAAATGAACACACACATCACTAACAAATGTGCTAAAAGCCCATTGGCACATGTGCGGTAAGTGTGAGAGTGATTGTCTCAGGGTCACAACCCTTCTTAACCCTGCAGGGAAAAAGCTTTCTGCACTTTCTGTCTCTATATGAAGCTGTTTTTCTTTTGGAAAGACAAAGTAGGTTTTACTATTTTTACAGAGACATTTGGTTGTACTCATACAGCTCATGTTTTCACTGACATTTACTTCACCTACATATGCACCGTGATTCTGCCTCAACCCTTCAGCTTCAATTCCTCTAGTAAACAAACTCCAGCGGGATGTTCCCGTCTCATTCTGGGCTCAAATGCAAACCAGCTTGCTCGTATCACACACACTTTCACTTACAGCCATGGCTCGACATCTACCCGACAAGATCTCCTCTCTCTCAGAAGATGAAAGGACAAAATGAACCGTACTGATCACAATCTCGGGGAACAGAGAGCGGCTCGTGTTAATTCTTTACCGGCAGGGCGACAGAGCATGACACACTTTCATATATACGAGCAAGAAGTCAAAGACAGCGGCTGTATTACGAACCCTAGAGAGCTGCTTACCTTGGCAACACAAGCACACAATTTTTATTACATCTCTGCAATAGTGAAATCACTCACAGTTCATTTCTCCACCGTCTTACTGATATTCAACTATAAAATCTCACAAGACACCACACATACAGCTTCACACACAATGTCTCACATGCTCTTATATATACAGTGCCCTCCATAAGTATTGGAACAGTGAAGACAAAATTGCTCTGTTGGCTGTGGAGTCAAGACATTTGCAAATATGATGAAAAGATGAATATGAGACAAAACTACAGAATGTCACATTTTATTATTGGGTGATTCAACACATAGATGTTTTACCAGCTAAGAAGTTCAGCACTTTTAGAGTTTCATCCCTCTATCTGATGTGAGCATAAGTATTAGAAGAGTTGCCTCACAGGTCTTTCTAAGTGATCAGCTGTGTCCTGTTGCATTAATTCTTCAGATATTAAAAGCAGGGAATGTGTCGTATCAGTTATATCCATTACTTCTGCATTCTGAATCTTGCATTCGATGATGACACACACAAACCAGGATGAAGACCATGATGAGGGAGCTGACTTTGAGAGAAAAGCAAGCAATTTGGATGCTAAAAGAAAAGAGGAAGTCAGTTAGAGCTCTAGCAAAAACAAAGGGAATGGAGAAATCAAGAGTTTGGAAACCACCAGCAACCAAAGACTGAGCTGAGAAAATGATCAGCTGAGAAAACAACAGTAGTTGATGACAGACAAATCATAAAAGCTGTGAAAATGAATCCTAAAAGATAAAATCACCAACAACTGTAAAATCACCAACAACTTCCAGAAAGCTGGGGTGATGCTCTGACAATCTACTGTCCTCAGGAGTCTTTGACACAGAATTACAGATGCTACACAGCAAGATACAAACCTCTGACCAGCACCAAAAATAGAAAGGCAAGATTAGAGTTAGCAAAAAAGCACAAAGGTGAGCCAGAAGAGTTTTGGAACTGTGTTTATGGACCGATGAGCAAAGATGAACCTTTATCTAAGTGTTGGGAAAGCAAAAATGTGGAGAAAAAAACAGAACTGCAATGATCCCAAGCATACAGCCTCATCTGTAAAGCGTGGTGGAGATGGTGTCGTGGCATGGCTGCCTCTGGAACAGACCCTCTCAACTTTACTGATGACTTAAAGTATGATGACAGTAGCAGAATGAGTTTGGAAGGGTACAAAACCATCTTGCCTACCAGTATTCAAGAAAATGCCACCAGATTCATTGGGAAGTGCTTCATATTGCATCAGAACAATGACCCAAAACACCCTGCCAGTTCAGTCAAGGAATTTATCAGGGCAAAAAAATTTAAAGTCTTAGACTGCTCAAGTCAATCTCCAGATTTAAATCTGATTGAACATGAATTTCACCAGAAGAAGAGGAGACTAAAGGCAGAAACTCCCCAAAACAAGCAACAGTTGGAATTGGCTGCATTAAAGGCTGGGAAAAGCATTTGAAAGGATGAGACCGAGAGTCTGGTGATGTCTATGGGTCACAAACTCACTGCTGTGATTGTGCACAAGGGATCTGCAACAAAATAATAGCTTTTAATCTTTTACATCTGCCTTAAGTTCATCTGTCCCAATACTTATGCTCACATCAATGAGTGGGAGGAACTCTAAAAGTGCTGTTCTTTTCATTTGGCAAAACATCTATGTGTTGAAACAGCTAATAATAAAATGTGACATTCTGTAGTTTTGTCTCATATTCATCTTTTCATCACATTTGTAAATGTCTTGACTCCACAGCCAACAGAACAATTTTGTCTTTACTGTTGTCTTTACTACTTTCCAATACTTTTGGAGGGCAATGTATATATATACAGTATATTACTGATTATATGTTGTCATCAAACAAACACTTTTTAATATTACACAAACATGATGCAAGTAAATACAAAATGCAGTTTTTAAATGATGATTTCATTTATTAAGGGAAAAAAGCTGGCCCTACGTGAAAAATTGATTGCCCTCTCCTGTTAAATCATGAAAGAACTGTGATTAACCACATTATTTTAGAAAGCTGAGTTAAATTTCACTAACCAAACCCAGGCCTGATTACTGCCAGACCTGTTGAATCAAGAAATCACTTAAACAGAAGCTGTCTGACAAAGTGAAGCATGCTTAAAAAGCAACACATCATGCTGCGATCTAAAGAAATTCAAGAAAAAATGAGAAACAAAACTGTTGACACGTATCTGTCTGGAAAGGGTTATAAAGCCATTTCTAAGGCTTTGGGACTCCAACGAACCACGGTCAGAGCCATTATCCACAGATGAAGAAAACTTGTAACAATGGTGAACCTTCCCAGGAGTGACCGTCCTACCAAAATTACTCCAAGAGCACAAAGACGACTCATCCAGGAGGTCATAAAAGAACCCAGAACAACATCTACAGAACTGCAGGCCTCACTCGCCTCAATTAAGGTCAGTGTTCATGATTCAACAATAAGAAAGAGACTGGGCAAAAACAGCATCCATGGGAGAGTTCCCAGGCAAAAGCCATTGCTGACCAACAAGAACACAAAGGCTCGTCTCACATTTGCCAAAAAATATCTTGATTATCCCCGAGACTTTTGGGCAAATATTCTGTGGACTGATGAGACAAAAGTTGAACTTTGTGGAACGTGTGTGTCCCGTTACATCAGCATTTCATAAAAAGAACATCATACCAGCAGTAAAACATGGTGGTGGTAGCAGCTGCTTTGCAGCTTCAGAACCTGGATGGCATAATTGATGGAGCCATGAATTCTGCACTCTATCAGAAAATCCTGAAGGAGGATGTCTGGCCATCAGTTTGTGACCTCAAGCTCAAGCGCACTTGGGTTATGCAGCAGGACAATGATCGCAAACACACCAGCAAGTCCACCTCTGAATGGCTCAAGAAAAACTAAATGAAGACTTTGGAGTGGCCAAGTCAAAGTCTGGACTTAAATCCGATTGAGATGCTGTGGCATGAACTTAAACAGTCCATTCTTGCTCGAAAACCCTCCAATGTGGCTGAATTAAAACAATTCTGTAAAGAAGAGTGGGCCAAAATTCCTCCACAGCGATGTGAAAGACTCATTGCCAGTTATCGCAAAAGCTTGATTGCAGTTGTTGCTGCAAAGGGCGGCACAACCAGTTATTAGGTTTAGGGGGCAAGCACTTTTTCACATAGGGCCAGGTAGGTTTGGACAGCTTTTTTCCCTTAATAAATTAAATAATTATTTCAAAACTGCATTTTGTATTTACTCGGGTTATCTTTGTGTGATATTAAAATTAGTTTGATGATCTGAATCTTTTAAGTGTGACAAATATGCAAAAAAGAAAAAAAAAACCTTTTCACGGCACTGTATATATATATATATATATATATATATATATATATATATATATACATACACATACACACACACACACACACACACACACACACACACACACAGTGTATACTGATAGTATATCGGTATATTACTGATATTTGACTACAGCTTCCCACATGATGTCTCACATGCACTTTACAAAGAAATAGTAAGTAATCAAATAATAATTATATATATATATATATATATATATATATATATATATATAAAATAAAAATAAATACATTTTATTTAATGCATTCATTCATACATTCATTTTAATACATGTGAGTGTGTATATATATATATATATATATATATATATATATATATATATATATATATATATATATATAAACATCTCACATGCTCCCCACAGTCTTTACAAAAAAAAATTAATAAATGAAATAAAAATCTTTTGTATTGAAAATATTCACTGAAACTAAGGCAACAGTTCCAGCAGAATCATGGGTAACCTTCGCAGAAAAGACAATCCTAGATGCCTTACTACGTGCTCAATGACAAAAAAAAAATCCATTAAAGATGGTGGATTAAGTTGATGGAGATGTTGATAGTAAATAGATTTCATTAAGTACGGAGATTCAAAATCAATAGAAAACAGTTACAAATTATTAAAATGGACTTCTCCTGATATTTTTGTGTGCGCTATAACTAAAGTCGATCAACTGGAGTGGAGCTTCATGTGAGGAGTAAATCTGTTCACTTTAAACCAGCGGTGACTAAAACTTCAGTGTGTTCTTGAGAGCGATGAGATGAGGAGGAAAATATCAGCTATTTTAAGCAACAAATCATCAAGTCTCATTTACAGAACATGTATAAGAAACTTCATTTAGAGGTTGGTTTAGGGTTGATTCGTGACTGCGTGGTTGTGCATGTTAGGGACGAAAGTCGTGACAGTAAATTTGTAGTTGAGGAACTAAAAAGTTTCTTTGCTTAATCGCCATGGTAACCAGCAGAGTCAACCCAGACAAGTGTTATCAGATGGTGTCATCAGGAGTAACTGGTCCCATTCTCTATATAGACTGAATATATAGCGTATTATAATGCATATAATTAGGTGTTGTCATAAATAATCACAGTTATAGTACATAGCTTCTCATATGCACTATGATATTTACATTAAATCAGTAAGTAACTATACTTAAGTACAAGCACAATCATTCAAAGGTTTAGGTATTATTTTTATTGTTTTTGAAAGAAGACTCTTCCGTTCAGCAGGGCAGCATTTATTTAATTAAAAAATACAGCAAAATCAGTAATATTATGAAATATTATTACAATGCAAAATATCTGTTCTCTATTTGAATATACATTAAAATATAATTTATTCCTGTGATCAAAGCTGTATTTTCAGCATCATTACTCCAGTCTTCAGTGTCACATGATCTTCAGAAATCATTCTAATATACTGATCTGCTGCTCAACAAACATTTCTAATTATTATCAAGGTTGAAAACAGATGGTCTGCTTCATATCTTTGTGGAAACTGTGATATATTTTATTTTTCAGAATTCTTTGATGTGTAGAAAGTTCAAAAGAACAGTATTTATTTGAAATAGAAATCTTCTGCAACATTTTTAATGTCTTTACTGTGACGTTTGATGCATCCTTGATGAATAAAAGAATAAAAATCTTTTAAAAATAAATTGATACATTCACTTGATTAATACAGCCCCTATATACACAGACCATAAAAGTTTTACTGAATGATTTCATACTGATTTATGACACGTCTCATATTGCACACACATAATGAGTTGATTGATTGTTTGATTGTCTTTATTAATGTCTGTCTCCACTCTCAGTCTATCTCATTAATTTCTACAATCAGTTGGATAATTAAGACTATCAACACACACTTTCTCTCAAGAGTGTGTGAGTGAGTGTGTTTAAGTGTGAGTGTGTGTGTGTGTGTGTGTGTGTGTGTACAGCATATGCTCACAGTCAGAAGTCGTACGAATGCTTCACTTCCTCAGTTACTAAGCAACTTTAGAAGCGCGACAGCAGGGACTCGCTGCGAGGTTTCAACGCTGGAAAGACACACACGACTTTCAGCTGCTCACCGAGTCGAGCGTTTGATGAAAAATACAAGAAACTGCAAGAGACGGAACATATATGCTGCATTAGAGCTGAGAGACTCTCTTTAGTAATGCAACTTCATGAATTAATATATAATTACTGCATAAGTGAAGGCTCCTGTTTGCATATGCATGTGTGTGTGTGTGTGTGTGACAGACTGACCGCTCTTATTCAGCCAATCAGATCCTTCAGTTCATCCACAGAGAGTTTTGATTTGAGTATTCAATCACTGCTCATCTATAGGAAAAAGAAATCACACATTTCAGTAATATGCAGTTATAATATCAAAGTGAACGATGAGATTGCATAGAGAAAGGATGGAGAAAACACCTCAGTAATCTCACATGTGTCTTCTCTAGAGTTTCAGATGAGATGTCTCAGATGTTTCTGTGCAGTGCTGGGTAGATTATTTACAGATTGTAATCCGTTACTGATTCCAGATTACAAAAAATGTTTGTAACGTAATCCATTACATTACACATTTTAGTATTACACATAGTAGATTACTTTTTACTAGATTACTTTTGTCCTAAATTGTTTATGTCATTGATTTAAATAGGATAATCTTGTATCATATATTGATGTAAAAACACAAATAAAAAGAAAATATACTCCATTCGTTGTTATTAACAACATAAAGTGCATTAAACAGTTTGTCAAGGTATCCCAAACTGGGCTTCGTAAAGGAACTGCAGGGGGTTCACCAGTTTAATTAATCAGTTTTACTCAATTAAATCAGAAAAATATAAAATTAAAATATATCATTTTAAAATAACAACATATGTGACCATTAACCAATGTCAGAGAACCGTGAACATGCATGTGATCTTTAAGCCAAATATATTAAGTGAAAGATGTTTTACTGACAAAAACTTCCCTGCATTACATGTAAATAAGAAATAATGTGAATTTAGAAAGGAAAATTTAAAATATGAAAGAATTACAGAGAATCAAAAAATGATAAATAATTTATTGTTATTGTGTGAATAATATTTAATCATGTAATCCATAAAAAGTGATTGTATTGTGATTACAAGTATTTTTTATAATAACAAGTGCGTAATTGGATTAATGGAAGTGTTTAATTTTTGGAATTTTTGGAATGTATTCCAAGTACTTTTTGGAAATGGATTACAAGTGCTTTATTTTTTTAATTTTTTTATTTTTTGGAATGGATTACGAATACTTAATTTTGGAAGTTTTTGGAATCTGATTATGTAATCCAGATTACATGTAATCAGTTACTAGCCAGCACTGTTTGGAATAAACAGTCAGAGATCTTGATATGAACTCGAGCATTCATCATTAAATACAAAGATGCACAAGTCAAAGAGACATGCCAGTCAAAAACTGTAATATTGTGGAGAAGCTGGGGAAAACAAGCAGAGGCAAGGATTTATTGGCAGGCATTTAATGGAAAAATTAGAACAAACAATATGCCAAAAACCAAAGGGAACAAAGAACAGAATGACAGGCAAACAGACAACCATTACATTCAACAACTCACAAAGAACTAAAGAAACACTAGGGCTGTATATAGACAGGAGGCTAACAAGCTGAACAAGGTAAGATACAAACTGACTACAAACACCACGGGAAACAGAAAGTGACATAAAAGTCTAAGACAAGGCACAGAGAACATGCAACACAAACAAGAAAGAGTTGATTTGTGAGGAGAGCAATCACGTTTATTTTCTAAAACCAAAATAAAACTGAGCACCTCAAAATTGCAAGCAACGAATAAATAAAAGGAGCTCACATTCACGTAAAGTAGCCTTGTTGACAAGTTTGGGTGAGTTATGCCGAGTTCACACTGCAGGAGTTAAGCCCCGATTTTCACTCACGACAAATGTCAAGAGTCAAATCGGTCACACGAGTGACAATCACGCAGTGTGAATTATCAAAGGCGCAATCTGAGAGATTCGCCGACGCCCGTGAAATATTTGGCATGCTAAATAACTGGACCTGTTGGCGATTCATCATGCAATGTGAACACACCAGCAACTGAATGCTACCCCAGATAGTCCTGCAGTGTCAAAACAACGGTGACTTTGAAAATCATGCAGTATGAACGAAAGATATAATACTTTCAGTGCCCTGTAGTAGGCAGTATCACATCTTTTGTAGCAGAAATAAATTGCTGCAGAAAAGCTAGGTCCAGGCAAAATGTAATGTGTAATGTAGAGTGCAGATACTCATTCAAAAATGTAGTGAAGTAGAGAATAAAAGTTGCTAATATCTTTGATACTCAGCAAAACTACAAAGTCTCTGAAAAGATACTCAAGTACAGTAATTAGTTACATTTACTCCAATAGTTTACACCTCTGCTATCCACATTCATTTCATACAGCAGCTCTTTAATCGTACTGTCTCTCCAAAGGAATTTCAGGACAAACTTCTGAGACTGTGTCGGGAATGCTGTGAGCCATAAGACGGCAGCGAGACGCTCCTCTGGGCCTCCATTAGTATCCCAGCAGCCTCTCTGTCAGATATATATCTGTCTGGTGGTGTTTCAGGTCAGTGAACATCAGCTGTAAGCATTCCTGTGAGAATAATAACATATCGTACATGATCAGACCGCACCACCCACTCCACATTCACTCATGACAGGATCTGGATTTACACCGCCACGAGACTCCATCTAACCAACCCATAATGCAGAACATGATCAGGAACAGCCCGTATAACATCTCATATTAATGCACACATAATTACAACATGCTCTTGGTGCACTGAGCCGATGATATTTGCATTTGTGATGGAGTTTTCTTCATTTCATGAGAATGAAATCTCATTAATACATCAACTGTTTTTTTCTTGACAGCAAAGAAATTTAATGGAGATTTTTTTTCTTCTTTTTTTTCCCGAAATGAAAAGATCTAAATATGAACATTTCTCACCAACTCGAACTCATGCAAGGTTATTGTATTAAAGGCCTACAAAAATAATTTTACTTTGTTACTTAACTTGCATAATAAAAAAACAACAACAAAAAAACTATATATATATATATGTGTGTGTATATATATATATATATATATATATATATATATATATATATATAAACATTTTATTTCAGCAATTTAATTTCTCATTTTAGTTTTGTTTAGCATAATGGACTAATATAGCTAAAACTAAAACTGATATAATATAATTTTACAATTAATAAAAACTATAAACACATTTAAAAAAAATTACTAAAACTTTTACTGAAATTAAAATGAAATCAGAAAATACACACACACACACACACACACACACACACACACACACACACACACACACATGTTGGTTTTACTATACTTGTGAGGACTTTCATAGACTTCTATTGTTTTTATACTGACCTAACAATATTTTCTATTGCCCTACACCAACCCTACCCCTAAACCTACCCCTTACAGAAACCTTTTTGCATTTTTACATTTTGAGATAAACTTCATTCAGAATTTTTAATAATTTATTTCCCTTGTGAGGACCGGCCAAATGTCCTCACAAGTCAAAAATGTCAAGTTTTACTATCCTTGTGGGGACATCTGGTCCTCACAAGTATAGCAAAACACGCCCACACACACACACACACACACACACACACACACACACACACACACACACACACACACACACACACACACACACACACACACACAATTAAAATATTAACAAAAACTATAATAACATAAATCATACTAAAATAACACTGCTTGGTGCATTAAATTGATCATATTTGCATTTAAGGTGGATCATACTTCATTAAAAACCATTACTACCTCCATTTTTATAATCGATAAAGAGACTTAAATGAGCTCAAATTGAGTCTTTTTTCCCTAAATTTCTGAAAGAAATATGAATATATCAATAAAAACATTTCTCATCAGGGTGTTTATTTTTTAACTAAAACTAAAATTAAATAAATTAATTGTTACTAAATTAAAAAGAAAACCATAAAAGAAAAACATTTACTGTAGTTTAAATAAAATAAATGTTAACTAAAATAAAAGAAAATAAAAAACGTTTTATTTCAGCCAGTTGCCAAGTAAAATTTACTAAAATAACTCAAACTGAAATATAAATAAAAATTGATAAAAACATACAGACATAAATAAAAACAGAAACTGTTAAAAAGACAATACACACTTTTACTAAAATTAAAATAAAAAAAGAAAATATAAAAAAAATAATAATTCAAAATATTAGCAAAAACTATAATAGTATCTCAATAACACGGTACTAAAATAACATTCTTACCAGTTTTTTAAAGCACTTTACTCTTACTCTATAGCAACAATTCTCCCATTTTTGTCTAGATTTATTAGAAACTATAATAATTTAACAAAATACAAGATATCTAAATAGTGATGAAAGAGCAGGAACATTTTCTTGAGGCCGTTTGAGTCCTGCTTGTGTTTGTTCCCCTCCTCAGCCAATCAGATCGCTCCGTTTCTTGATGTGTGAAACCAGCGTTATTAATTATTCATACAGACCAAAGGGTGGTATTTTGTCTCTGCATGTTTGGTTGACTGAGTTATGAAGATTGTTTGTGTTTGATTATGGCACAGAACAGCATTCTGGGAACTCTGAAGTAGAAAATCACATTTGGAGAGTTTTTCTTTTTCTGTTCTCAGACTTGCATCAGACTCTGTAAAAACACACCGCAGGAGTACAACATCTAAACATAAGCCTACCTAAACTAAAAATAAATATATATTTTATCACTTTTAACATTATTTTTCATGTCTGTATAGTTTTTACTAAGTGTAAGTAATTGTTTTAGCACTTAAACTAAACAAAAATGAGAAATGTTGCTTTGGCAACTAGCTTTTTATATTTGAATGTTTAATGTTTATTTTATTTCAAGTAAAAATATATGTTATGGTTTTAGTTTTAGTTAACTCTAATAACTAATTTAAGTTGTTCAAACAAGTGAAAAATATACACTTAAATACGTTATAACATAAAATCTTACATATAATATAAAATATTGTTTATAATATGAAGGTTTTTATATTTTATATTTATATTATTTTTATTTATTTATTTTTTAATGGTTATAGTTTTAGTTACCAACCCTTTTCCAGACTTCAATATCAGCATTTCTCTACTAAAGGAGAGAAATTAGAAATTACTGGAGTCTTTTTATAAAACAACCTTAAATAAAATATAAAAAGACCTTAGTCTCCATTGCTCTCCATTTAATTTCATTTAGGAGAAACAACTGAGATATTAAAAAGATTTGTTTGTTAAAGTACATCCACCCCAGTAAAACATGGTAAAAAAAATGTACTGAATTAAATGAATAAGAATCTAATGAGAAAACCCTTAAAAGCAAGCTGTCAGGACACATTACAGTAATGGGAATTTGTAGGGAATGTGTTTAATTGTCTTGAAAGTAATGTTGCGGTGCAAAAAAAACTTTTAATGATCCAAAAAATAGGATTCATTTTCCATTTCCAACATATTATGTCTTCCTTTGATTTTGGGGGTGAAATACGACCCGGACATGTTTTTGTGAGATTCACCCACTAATGCAATATATCAGAAGACAAAAATACATTGAAAAGGTGTTTCTTGTGTTTTTGGGTCCAAATAGCACCTGAAATTTCCTCAGAAGTTCCATTTGTGCGATGATTTTCAGCTTCAGCTCCATCCGTCTCACACACGTCTGCCAAAACAACACACATACACACACACACACACACACACACACGTCAGTGTAAGAGAGAGAGTGTGTGTGTGTGTGTTGAGCGTCTCCATCCGTTATATCCTCCTGTGAGGACGTCACGCCTGCTAAACATTGCTTAATGTTCCCTAAATGTGTCCTTCCAATTCTGCTGTGTTCATACAGGCTGATTTTAATTCAGCAATGATTTATGAAACATGCCTAATAAAGTCATTAGAACAGTGTCGAGGACTTAAAGGGACAGTTCAACACTTTATAATAATTCTGTCATCATTTACTCACCCTCATGTCTTTCAAATATATATTATAATACAATATTCTTGACATGAGGGTTGTTTCAAAATTAGGCAAATTAATACAAAATGTAATTAAATATCACGTCAAAATATATAAATAATAATTAATAATAATTGAACTGTACTAAATTAATAAACTATTATTAATTAAATAAATATGACTAAATTATAACTTAAACATAAATTCTATTTATTAATTAAAATTTATTTTACAATAATTAATTGCAACAAACATGATTTTTCAAAGTAAAATAAAGTTAAAATAATTATGTATATTTGTAGCAATAGCCAAAAATACATTGCATGGGTCAAAATTATTGTTTTTTGTTTTTATGCCAAAAATCATTAGGATATTAAGTAAAGATCATGTTCCATTAAGATATTTTGTAAATTTCTAACTGTAAATATATCAATACTTCATTTTTGATTAGTAATATGCATTGCTAAGAACTTTAAAGGTGATTTTCTCAATATTTAGATTTTTTTGCTCCCTCAGATTCCAGATTTTCAAATAGTTGTATCTCAGACAAATATTGTCTGATCCTAACAAACCAAACATCAATGGAAAGATTATTTATTCAGCTCTCAGATGATCTATAAATCTCAATTTCGAAAAATTGACCCTTATGATGGGTTTTGTGGTCCAGGGTCACATTTGTCAGTGTATTGTGAAAAAAAAGTGATGTGAATCAAATTAAGCCAAATCAATTAAAATATGAATAATCGTTTTTTATTTCAATAAATGAATAGATTATTATTAAACAAGTAATTAATTAAATATTAATTTAAATGTATTGTTTATTATTATGTAATATGGCCTATTTTTAATACAATATATAATGTATTAAAACTAATTCATACAATTTATATATTATTTATAATTCAGTATATAATTAATTTATGCACACAATAAATTAAGAAATGTAAAAAAAATGGCTATTAAACAATTAAAATTTATAAATAACATTATTTTATAAATATTATATAAATCAATAACATATTGTGAAAATATTGTCATGTCTTCCAGGTAAGATAACAGTTTGTGGTTTTATTACTGGTTAATATGTGTGTGATATCTGAGAGCTACAGAATATGAATCTCCTTTTGAAAGAAAACTGGATCGTCATGAAGGACAGTAAATGACGACAGGATGATTATTTCTGGATGAACAATCCCTTATTTAAACACATCAACAAACATACAAACACAATGAAGTGTGAGTTCTCTGATTATTAACCCCCCCCCCACACACACACACACACACTACTGAATGGGACAAATAGAATGAGACACAAAGGCCTTAAGCTGTGTGTGTTGTGTCTTAAAATAGCGTTATTCTTCAGTCAGCGAACGCACACGCGACTGCAGGCGCTCTGAGTGATCATGAACAGCAGGCAGAGGATGTCAAACAATACAAGAGGGAACGTTCATCAGGTGGCCGCACGCACGCACGCACGCACGCATACACACATGCATGCATGCATGCACACACACACACACACACACATGCATGCATGCACACGCACACACACACACACACACACACACACACGCATGCATGCATGCACACGCACACACACACACACACACACACACACACACACACACACACACACACACACACACACGCATGCATGCATGCACACGCACACACACACACACACACACACGCACGCACGCACGCACACACACACACACACACACACACACACACACACACACACACACACACACACACACACACACGTTTATTTTTGTGAAAAGTGGGGACATCCCATAGGCGTAATGGTTTTTATACTGTACAAACTGTATGTGCTATTGCCCTACACCAACCCTACACCCTTACAGAAAACTTTCTGCTATTTCAGATTTTCAATACACTCCATTCTGTGTGATTTATAAGCGTTTTGAAAAGTGGGGACATGGGGTAATGTCCTGAAAAGTCACCTTCTCCTTATAATACCTGTCATAGCCTTGTCATTATACACATTTATGTCCTCATTAGTCACAAAAACGTGTGCACACACACACCCGCACGCACAAACACACGCATGCATGCATGCACGCACACACACACACACACACACACACACACACACACACACACACACACACACACACACACACACACACACACACACACACACACACACACACACACACACACACACACACACGAAGGGTAAATGATCACCAAACAGATTTGCATAAAAAGCATTTAGCAGTTTTGCATAATTCATGTCCTGAGAATCTCTATGTCCATATTTTATCCAAATATTATTCCAGATGTCATTTTTGCACACATTAGGTCAAGGTTGTTGATTAGTTGTGACACTAGTGAACATGCTGGGTCTGCGTATGAAGCGTTTTGGTTTCTCATGCATCATCGCAGCTGTGCGAACATTTGCAGAAATAGCACAATCTGCTGATGCTGCACGCAATTAGATATTTACAGCGCATGAGCCAAACACTGACTAGCTTAGATAACTACAGTATACTGCTTGTGATGACTGTTTGGAAATATGAAATGAGTAGTTCTTTGAGTAGTGACAGTAAAGGCATTTATACTGTTACAAAAGATTTCAAATAAATGCTGTTCTTTTAAACTTTATATTCATCAAAGGATCCTGAAAAATAAAATGTATCCCAATTTCCACAAAAATATTGTGCAGCACAACTGTTTTCAACATTGATAATAATAAGAAATGTTTGTTGAGCAGCAGATCAGTATATTAGAATGATTTCTGAAGATCATGTGACACTGAAGACTGGAGTAATGATGCTGAAAATACAGCTTTGACCACAGAAATAAATTACACTTTACTATATATTCACATAGAAAACACTTACTTGACATAGTAATAATATTTCATAATATTGCTGTCTTTACTGTATTTTTAATCAAATAAATGCAGGCTTGATGAGCAGAAGAGACTTCTTTCAAAAACATAAAAAAAAAACTAAACTTCTAAACAATAGTGAACTGACTTGACTTAAAGGGATTTAAAGTTAGATGCAAAAAGTGTGACAAAGTGTGCAATAAAGAAATGTAGATGAAAACATAAAATATTCCCAAAACATAAATTACACTTATTCAAAACCTTAAAATGTAATTGCAAGTGCAAAAAAATTTAGCCTAAATGCAAATCTTCCCTCTGAACCTTCATATGTTATACTAATATATATATTGTTAATAATATCTTATATATTATTAGACTCATTAGACTTGATAATATTTAGAATAATATAAATTATTTATTTGCTTTTTTTATAATAATAATAATAATAAAAATTAATAATAACAATTTAGTTCATACATTGAATGCCTAAATTAATTTAAATATATATATATATAAAATTATTATTATTAATTATTTTATTATAAAAAGTAAATAAATATATTATTTAAAATATATATTATATTATATTATACATTAAAACTCAGAGGAAGAAATAGAAATGTGTTCACTTTTAATACATCTACAGAAAGAGAGACAGATAGACAAACAGACAGACAGAGAGAGACACGCGTATCTTATCTTCCGCTCAGCTGTGTGGACTGGCAGCGTGTGTATAGCCTGGGCCCTTTCCGGCTCTGTGTGTGTGTGTGTGTGTGTGTGAGTATTCAGGGCCAGAACTACCCAGCTGCAGCCCGGCCTGGTCAGATCTGAGCAGGATAAAGACGCCTGTGGGCTTCCTTCACACACACACACACACACACACACACACACACACACACACACACACACACACACACACACACACACACACACACACAGAGTGTGAATTCTGGAGCGGTTGCTGCTTTAGTTACGTTTCCTTATGTGACAGTTCATATAAAGGACACTCTTTAAGAGTTTAATTTTGACAAATCTACTGCAGACTCCAGTCATATTCTATTATTAGCCTATAAACGCTGTTTTAGTCAACATTCATCATGGCTGACTGGGATCATTCACATCATAAATGCACAACATTAATAAAAAAATAACTTTTTACAATAAGGTTCCATTAGTTAACTGCAAGAGAGATCCCAGGATACCTTGTGTCAAAAAGTTTGATTTATTGCCCCTCATAAAGATAAGACCCCCACCCCTCCCTCCCACCCAAACTGGACACCCAAACTGGACACCTGTTTTGTCCACCCCCACCCATCTAAATGAGCATCTGTTTTTACTGTCCAGTGATCCTAAGGTATTTATGAATGTTTTGGGAAATGTGTTTTTTGTGCGGGCCATTGAAGACAGTTATGTGTTTAAACTTTAAATTGTGAAACTGTGTTAAACGGGACAAAGGGAAGTTTTTATTGGAGTTTTTCACTTACACACATCAACAAAAAACATCAAGCATATACGTAAAATGAGCGACGACTTGCTAGTGTTGTTGTAACGAGCTCTAACTAGTTTAAAAACGTTTTAAGTTAAATAAAAAGTAGAAGTGTACGTGTTTGTTTATTTAAAACAAACAAAGCATCTGACACGTTAGTTAAAACAATAGCTTAATATTACAAGTTAAATAATATAGAGCTGACTCATCTTCTAAAACAAAAATGTATCAGAAGCGAACGTTAAGATACTTTACAACGTTCTAACATTACAAGTTAAAGAAAATAGAGCTGACTCATCTTACCGTCTTCTAAAACAAACAAAGCATCTGACACGTTCGTTAAAACAACATTACAAGTTAAATAATATAGAGTTGACTCATCTTACCATCTTCTAAAACAAAAAAAGCATCAGAAGCGAACGTTAAGGTACTTTACAACGTTCTAACATTACAGATTAAAAGGTAGCTTTTGACACAAGTTAAAGAAAATAGAGTTGACTCATCTTATAA
The DNA here is from genome assembly GCA_036784905.1 of Acrossocheilus fasciatus. NCBI lineage: Eukaryota > Metazoa > Chordata > Actinopteri > Cypriniformes > Cyprinidae > Acrossocheilus > Acrossocheilus fasciatus. The sequence goes on along the minus strand of CM071952.1, from coordinate 27,375,112 downwards.
AACAAAAAAGCATCAGAAGCGAACGTTAAGATACTTTACAACGTTCTAACATTACAAGTTACAGCAAATAGAGCTGACTCATCTTACCGTCTTCTAAAACAAAAAAGAATCTGACACGTTCGTTAAGTAAGCCACTCGTCAAAATCTTGTAACATTACAATTAACCGTGATCTAAAATAAATAAATAAATAAATAAATAAATAAATAAAAATAACCGAGCATCTCGCGCTGAACCTCACACGCTGCGGTCAAAACTCAGAATGCGTTTACGCCGCTGAGGCCAGACCACGCCTACTGCCAGCCCCTAACAGCGTGAGGAGAGACCGGGGCAAAGATTTAAAAGAATTAAAGTAATGTTTTAACATTAGAACGAACGTTGTTTTAATAAATCTTTAACATTTCTTAATTAATGAAACAATTTGGCACTCATCCTAAAGCTTTTTACCTTAAAATTAGGTTAGTCTAGTTTTTTCCTTTTAAACAAACAGTAGGCCTACTACCTAAGCCGCCGGGAAACGTTGCTTATTTATTTTATTTAGGCTACTTTAGTTTAGTCATTCGTACTTAATTTAGCAATACCTTTATTTACTCTTCTATTTTTTGTCAAGTTTAAGACTTCTGACGCGTTACATTACCCAGACTTTTTCACTTTTAAAATGAGGTTACACAGCTTTTTCTTATAAAAATCACCTCTGAAGCCGCAGGAAAATGTTGTTTGTCTTGTTTTATTTTATTTTAGTAGTATAATATCTTTATTTACTCTTTGATTTTGTCAATCTTAAAACTTCTGGAGCTATAGTTAAAACGCATACACGCGCATGTGAGCGGAAACCGGAATGAAAGCAAACGTTTTGGACGCCTTTGGATTTTTCAGAAGTAATTAGACGCCTAAACGTTTTACATTATCGCGCGAAATGTAAATATTTCGTCTCACGCAGGGGGCAGCGAAATGAGAACGACACAGTGTGTCTGGACGTATGATTAACGACGCGACCGTATCAGATCAAGAGGGTCGTTGTAAAACATCTAAAGTGTTTCTGGAGACGCAACTCATTTGCAATCTGACGAGTTTTTGAGGGGATCTGGCATCGTAAACTTTGGCTTCGCTGTTCTTTGATCAAATGACATACACGTTAACCATTTATGCCATGCGCCTGCTTGTATGAACTTTGTCAAAAGTTTAGACTTAAAGTTCACTGTCCGGTCAAAGGATGTATGTCCCTTTTGAAGATTTTATATGACACATAGCTGGTTAAGTTAAAAGTTTAGGTATAGTTTAGGAAGAAAGCACACAAACAAACACAAACATACATAAACAGTCCCCCACATTTAAACTTTTATGATGTCTCATACAAACATTTTACAAACTTGTGAACTTTTAGCATCACACAGGGTATCTCTACAAGATGATGAAAAGCAGCATGATTAAACAACAATATAACTATTGTTTTAACAAGTGATAAGTTAAGATTTGTAGTTTTTATATCTCTCAAACCTAAAACCATGAACCTCTTAAGCAAGGATTTGAGACGGTTACAGAGATTTTCTTTATGAATTGGAGCTAAATCAGACTAAAAATTAATTGTCACAAGGTTGTTTGCAACAAAAGTAATTCCTAAACAAGGTGCTACAAATACCTCACAGAATCTTTACAGCAGATTAGACTTTCTTTCTCACTTTAAAAATGGTATTATTAACCATGGTGTTTAAATGCAGCATTTTTTCCACAGTATAATGTTTTATCTTTATTAAAATAAAAACAACTGGTCTATATAGATTTATTTGACTAAGAATTGATATAAGAAACATGCAAATATTCAATAAGTCCATTTTATCAACCTGCCTGATGTGTCTGACGGTTTGTCACAAATATCTTACCGATACAGACATGTTAAGATGTTAAGTATGTGTAAAACATGTGTAAAGTTCAATATTATTGTTAAAAATAGTATAATAAAAAACAAACACTTGCATAAACACACACACACACACACACACACACACACACACACACACACACACACACACACACTAAAACAACCCCTGCAGTTAAACATTTTGACTTTTACAATGTTGCATAAAAACACTTTTACAAATAAAAACTTTTAGCATCGCACCGGGTGATGGAAAACAGTATGATTAAACAATGATGTAACAATTTTGTTTTAACAAATAAGTTAAGGTTTATAGATTTAGATCTTTCACACCTAAATCCATGATGAGGATCAGAAGTTGTCAAATGATCTCCTGATGAATGCAATGCGCTTACAGTGGTTTTTTCTTTATGAATTAGATCTAAAATTAGCTGTCGTAAGGTTGTTTACAACAAAAGAGTGTCTTAAACAAGGTGCAACAAATGTCTCATCTTTACAACAGATTAGATTTTCTTTCTCACTTTAAAAATGGTATTATTAACCCTACTGTTTAAACGCAACATTTATTTTTTCACACTATAATGTTTTATTTTATTAAAATAAAAACAACCGGTCTATATAGGTTTATTTGACTAAGATTTGATCAAATAACTGATATAGGAAACATGCAAATATTCGATAAGTCCATTTTATCAACCCCGCCCGATGTGTCTGAGGGTTTGTCACAAATATCTTACCGATACAGATGTGTTAAGATGTTAAGTATGTGTAAAACATGTGCAAAGTTCAATATTACTGTTAAAATAGTTTAATAAACCACAAACACTCGCATGAAAAACAAACAAACACAAACACGCACACACACACACAAACACACACACACACACACTAAAACAACCCTATACAGTTAAACATTTAGACTTTTATGATGTCTCATACGAAACTTTTACAAATAAAAACTTTTAGCATCACACAGGGTATATCTACAAGATGATGGAAAACAGTGTGATTAAACAATGATATGACTTTTGTTTTAACAAATAAGTTTTTAGATCTTTGAAACCTAAATCATGATGCTCTAAAGCAAGGGTTAGAAGCAGTCAAATGAACCTCTGATGAATTCAAGACGGTTACAGAGATTTTCTTTATGAATTAGAACTAAAATAGACTAAAAATTAGTCGTCATAAGGTTGTTTGCAACAAAAGTAATTCCTAAACAAGGTGCTACAAATATCTCATCTTTACAACAGATTAGACTTTCTTTCTCACTTTAAAAATGGTATTATTAACCATTAACATTTATTTTTTCACAGTATAATGTTTTATTTTTATTAAAATAAAAACAATTGGGTCTTTATAGTTTCATTTCAATAAGATTTGATCAAATAATAGATATAAGCAGCAATCAAATATTTGATAACTCCATATATCACCCAAACTGACGTGTCTTACGGTTTGTGATGACATCAGAATCAGAGTCAGAATGAGCTTTATCGGCCAGGTATGTTTGCACATACGAGGAATTGTTATAGTGACAGAAGCTCCACAGTGCGACAGAAAGACAGCAACAGGACAGGACGCAGATAATAAAAGAATAATATACAAATAGACAATGTACAAAATAGCAAAAACGCAATATATAATATAGACAAATATGTATGTACAGTTATGATATGTGCAAAATTGAAATTAAAAAATAAGGATGTGTTAAGGTGCATGTTACGTATGTGTAAAATATGTGTAAAGTTCGATATTACTGTTAAAAACGGTTTAAAAGGTCATTTTTAGCTTTCATATAGGATTCACAACCACACTCAGTTGCTTTTTGTGTAACACAGACCCGCCCCCGGGGCAGATGAAAATAGAATGTATGAAAGACTTTTCTTTTAAGATATTATAATGACAGACTAAAAACTTTAGATTGATTAAAACAACTGAGGTTATGCATTTCTCTTGAATATGTATACAGTAACCAGTGAGTACATGAAACGTTATTGTATAAATACACCTCCTTGTAAATTCAGCATGATCCTACCATATTAATCAATAAAAAAGAAGAAACGGTTTGTTGGAAATAATAAAAATAAAAATAATGTTGTGTTTCTAAGTTAGAAGACTAAAGCATTAACCTAAAGCATTTTTCTTTCAAACTCTCTCACGCACGCACACGGCTTTCCCACAAACTCCCAACAACATACATAAGTTTTGTTTTATCATCTAGAAACCCTATAACGGAGTTATCTTTTGCATTACTACAACTATAGATGCTGAAAGAGGTCATTAACCTGTTTAACATTGTTTAAAATGTGAACAATATCACTTAAGACTAGTTTGACAAACAAGGGTACGATCATAAAACAAGCCCGGATCCAATTTGAAGCATTCTAACAACAAGTACAACCATTGCAGCAAATGTATTCAATCAATCAATCGATCAATCAATCAATCAATCAAACTTTATTACAGACTCAAGGTCCGGATTTTAAAAAGACAGTAGACCATATATACAACCCACAGCATCTATCACAGACATAAAGAGTTACAAAATACAGCAATACCGGTGTCTCCACAACTTTGACTGATACCGTGTAGTACTAACCCCTATGTTTGATAAACCCACAATAATCTCATTTTCAGAAGCATTAACCCGACAGATAAAACTATAAGATTTTGTAACAGTGTTTTAAAAGCGATTACTCTCGCACTCACAAACATTTCACTTGCACTATGACATCTAGGCCTACGTAGTAAGATTCTCCTTGCGTCATTATAAGCTACTTGCGGCATCTGTAAACTAGATGCTCTGTCACACCGCAAATGAGTATAAAGTGTTGTACAGAATGCTTTGAAAAGCGGCACCTTTACCTCATCTGAACAGAAACTAAACTTGCGTAATGTATATTCGCCCGCGTATACATCATACGGCGTTGCCTTTCAATATCCTCAGCATCTGTCACGCGTTCAGTGATAAAATGTCTAAGGTATTTTACTTTCGCACACACGGTGAGACTCTTGTTAGACAACTTAAAAACTGGAAAATTTATATTATAGCACCGCAGCAAGATAAAACTCTGGACGTGTGATTGACCAACTTATCAGATGTTCGACGTATTATTACAAGTCCCTGCTTACCTAGTTTATGATGAAACTAGAAAATATAGGCGTGAGCTAACGATGAAGACCGACTGGGTATTCAGACACCTGCGGCAGGACTGACTGACTTTTTCTTAAGATTTGATTTCGAGAACACAAAACCAAATCCTAATGCTATTTCACGAAATAACGCAACAACGGGTGCACCATTTCAACATATACACGTCAAGTCTGTTTTACCATGAGTATATCGTATTCTTTTTATATACATATATTTGTTTAGGCTAAATACGTTTTAACAATTCTTTTTGTTTTTACAAAGATGTTAAATTGAACACGTGTAACTAATACCTCATTCAAATGTTGCGGTCTTTCAGGTCAACGAACTACAATACCCAGCATACACCTCAGACTACAAACATGGCCGTCGGGATGCATATACCAAAATGGCCATACGCGACAGATCTCTAAATCGTCGGACTACTGATTATACGCACGCTCAGATAACCTATATAAAAAGACACACATTTCCACACTTTTTGCGAAGTATACGCTTCTTCGGCGTTGTGATGTTACAAACCCCTTTTCGTGAGCTCTGTTAGTGTCTCGAAGCCGATTCTGTTTTGCGAAAACGATTCATTCGCACAGTTCGGTTCAACGAACCGAATCATCGTTTCCTTACGTCATCTCGCAGCGTTGTCAGTATACATTTCTTTTCTAACAACTCAGGGGTCGTTTTATATCAGTGAAACATTAAAGTTAACAGTGTGAAGGCGTCTTTTGTTCATTTAACTGATGATGTTTGCAGTCGTGTTTTCATTCGCCGATCCCTCAGTCGGATACGAGTCAGACCGACCAATATTGAGTAGCCTACACGTAAACGCCGATATGTTCTACATGTCTGAAGTATAAGTGTGTAGAAAGAATAAACCGGTCTTATAAACTCATCAATTTGGCTTAACAACTTTAAAACATAATCTGCATGAACGATAAACCATACACTCTTAAAATCGATAGTACACAAAATATGTGTAAAAGGACCGATAACATAATAACATAATGTTTTGGTTCACGTCTTACACAACTGCGCGTTACTTAGCGGTTTTATTAAGCTTTAATATAAAAGATAATAGTCTGTTGACAATTTAGATGCTTTTATTATGAAATCACACAAAAAAAACGCTGAAGTACGTACTGTTAGGGAATTAATTGAAACAATACTACGTGCTCATTTAACCGCTTTAATTACGGTATGCTGAATATGAAACTCTTAAACAGGAACATTAAAACAGCCGCTTCAATACATTCAATACATAAAACATTTATGAAATACTATAAAACAATAGTTAGGTAAACGACTTACAGTCGATAAGTCATTTTAAGCGAAAGGCGGAATGATTCATGTCTTTTTTATTCTGTCCACACCAATGCACACCGGCGTTTTAGGCGTCTGTCTTTTAGGTCTGACCCAGAAAACGGATGTCTTAATATTTTGTTCTTCTTTTTATGAAAACATGCGGCAAGCAGTTTTTTGACCTTATCTGCATTATACCGACGCGTTTTAACATGTCGTAAATTCCAATAGTTAGTTAGCAAATGCAACTGTTTATTACTGAGATAAGACACATCAGAGCTGCGTTCTATTTAACGTTTTTCATCTACCTACATGTTTATCGGCGCTACTGTTCTAGGCCTCCTCACACCTTTGTGAGATATAAACCGCAAAGTTTTTCATGGCGTTGCGCTTTGAAGCCAGATCAATTTTATATGTTTCCATGACTTTGTTCGCTCTTTCTGTTTGAATTTGTGTCCCGCGGTTTCACCACCCTTATCTTATTTTCCCAACCTAATTGTAATTGTTAGGCCTTACGCTTTGTCTCGTTAGCGGGCCACTTTGTTGATATAAGTCAACGTTTCCGCGAATTTGGTTGATTTAATGAAATATTGCGTCTTCATTCGAGACATTTACGTTATATTATTATATCATCCTAGTTTATATCAGATATACAAGATCGTTTCTTATTAAATATTATTAATTTGATAACAACAAACAAAAAAGTATCTTAGGCGCGACCTGCGTTTATGGCTTTCCTGATGACAACCCCGCCCCCTGTGCACCACGCAACAAGTTGAGGGGTGGGTCCGAACGCTAAAACCGACGACGACCGACCCCGATAAACTCAGTTACGACGTCGCTACCAGTTTGAAAGTGCAGACGGCGAGCTACTGTAAGATCTTGTCAAACGTTATCTACATGGATCGACAGAATCATCTTCAAGAAACCAAATCGCCTGAGCCTGACTCGCTCTGCAATTTTTCTACTAATAACGCTTCGGCGGATCTGAACCATGAACCGGAAATTGAAACTGAAAGCGAAATTCCACAGTGCCGTCATGGATTAAAACAGTCAATCAAGATTCTAGGAAACGGCGACAAAGCTTTATATCGGTTAGGGGAAAAAATGTATCTCTTGGAAAGAGTTGAATTCTGAAAAAGTCGTCTGACGCCGCGCAAAAGCTAATGGATCGTGACCGGAGTTCTGGCTATGCTGCGGATGAGCAACTGGACTGCGACTGCGGTACGGGGAAAACGTGTTTAGTAAAAGACGTCGTAGACCCCACGTTTAAACTACATTACGGAGGACAAATGATCGACCTGATGCGTAAGATCATCGCGGCGGAGTGTGATTCAAATCACGATTGTACGGAAGATACAAAACGCGAAACAAACCTCAAGAACGAAATGAAAATTGTAAGAAGCCTGAAATATCCATGGCCTGATTTGACTAGCATGTTTCTTACCGGCTGGGACCCGGTCTGTCTAATTACCAGAAAAATTTTGGATGTGATGTCTGAATGCGAGGATGAGATGGACATTAACGAGGTTCTCTGTCTGTGTACGTCCGTGACGGATCTATGCGTGTTGTTGGCTGCAAAAAATTGTGATTCTATGACGTGCGAAATTGTTGCATCGCTGGTTGATTTTATATTTGAGCAAAACATGTTTGTCTGCAGAGATTTCCTTTTCTGGCTAGACCACCGGTTTAATGTCGTTACTACCGTTTGTTTGTAAATTTGATCATTTTCTTTACTCAATGTATGATTGTATATGTATCAATGTATTGTTGAAATAAAAGGTTGACTCAGCTAACTCGTTATTCTGTTCTCTGATTTAATAAAAACGTCTTTATTTAAAATATTTAAATGTAACGATTTACATGATACAGATAGCAAGTTTTTTTGTTTTTTTTTTTGTTTTGTTTTGTTTGTTGTTATCAAATTAATAATATTTAATAAGAAACGATCTTGTATATCTGATATAAACTAGGATGATATAATAATATAACGTAAATGTCTCGAATGAAGACGCAATATTTCATTAAATCAACCAAATTCGCGGAAACGTTGACTTATATCAACAAAGTGGCCCGCTAACGAGACAAAGCGTAAGGCCTAACAATTACAATTAGGTTGGGAAAATAAGATAAGGGTGGTGAAACCGCGGGACACAAATTCAAACAGAAAGAGCGAACAAAGTCATGGAAACATATAAAATTGATCTGGCTTCAAAGCGCAACGCCATGAAAAACTTTGCGGTTTATATCTCACAAAGGTGTGAGGAGGCCTAGAACAGTAGCGCCGATAAACATGTAGGTAGATGAAAAACGTTAAATAGAACGCAGCTCTGATGTGTCTTATCTCAGTAATAAACAGTTGCATTTGCTAACTAACTATTGGAATTTACGACATGTTAAAACGCGTCGGTATAATGCAGATAAGGTCAAAAAACTGCTTGCCGCATGTTTTCATAAAAAGAAGAACAAAATATTAAGACATCCGTTTTCTGGGTCAGACCTAAAAGACAGACGCCTAAAACGCCGGTGTGCATTGGTGTGGACAGAATAAAAAAGACATGAATCATTCCGCCTTTCGCTTAAAATGACTTATCGACTGTAAGTCGTTTACCTAACTATTGTTTTATAGTATTTCATAAATGTTTTATGTATTGAATGTATTGAAGCGGCTGTTTTAATGTTCCTGTTTAAGAGTTTCATATTCAGCATACCGTAATTAAAGCGGTTAAATGAGCACGTAGTATTGTTTCAATTAATTCCCTAACAGTACGTACTTCAGCGTTTTTTTTGTGTGATTTCATAATAAAAGCATCTAAATTGTCAACAGACTATTATCTTTTATATTAAAGCTTAATAAAACCGCTAAGTAACGCGCAGTTGTGTAAGACGTGAACCAAAACATTATGTTATTATGTTATCGGTCCTTTTACACATATTTTGTGTACTATCGATTTTAAGAGTGTATGGTTTATCGTTCATGCAGATTATGTTTTAAAGTTGTTAAGCCAAATTGATGAGTTTATAAGACCGGTTTATTCTTTCTACACACTTATACTTCAGACATGTAGAACATATCGGCGTTTACGTGTAGGCTACTCAATATTGGTCGGTCTGACTCGTATCCGACTGAGGGATCGGCGAATGAAAACACGACTGCAAACATCATCAGTTAAATGAACAAAAGACGCCTTCACACTGTTAACTTTAATGTTTCACTGATATAAAACGACCCCTGAGTTGTTAGAAAAGAAATGTATACTGACAACGCTGCGAGATGACGTAAGGAAACGATGATTCGGTTCGTTGAACCGAACTGTGCGAATGAATCGTTTTCGCAAAACAGAATCGGCTTCGAGACACTAACAGAGCTCACGAAAAGGGGTTTGTAACATCACAACGCCGAAGAAGCGTATACTTCGCAAAAAGTGTGGAAATGTGTGTCTTTTTATATAGGTTATCTGAGCGTGCGTATAATCAGTAGTCCGACGATTTAGAGATCTGTCGCGTATGGCCATTTTGGTATATGCATCCCGACGGCCATGTTTGTAGTCTGAGGTGTATGCTGGGTATTGTAGTTCGTTGACCTGAAAGACCGCAACATTTGAATGAGGTATTAGTTACACGTGTTCAATTTAACATCTTTGTAAAAACAAAAAGAATTGTTAAAACGTATTTAGCCTAAACAAATATATGTATATAAAAAGAATACGATATACTCATGGTAAAACAGACTTGACGTGTATATGTTGAAATGGTGCACCCGTTGTTGCGTTATTTCGTGAAATAGCATTAGGATTTGGTTTTGTGTTCTCGAAATCAAATCTTAAGAAAAAGTCAGTCAGTCCTGCCGCAGGTGTCTGAATACCCAGTCGGTCTTCATCGTTAGCTCACGCCTATATTTTCTAGTTTCATCATAAACTAGGTAAGCAGGGACTTGTAATAATACGTCGAACATCTGATAAGTTGGTCAATCACACGTCCAGAGTTTTATCTTGCTGCGGTGCTATAATATAAATTTTCCAGTTTTTAAGTTGTCTAACAAGAGTCTCACCGTGTGTGCGAAAGTAAAATACCTTAGACATTTTATCACTGAACGCGTGACAGATGCTGAGGATATTGAAAGGCAACGCCGTATGATGTATACGCGGGCGAATATACATTACGCAAGTTTAGTTTCTGTTCAGATGAGGTAAAGGTGCCGCTTTTCAAAGCATTCTGTACAACACTTTATACTCATTTGCGGTGTGACAGAGCATCTAGTTTACAGATGCCGCAAGTAGCTTATAATGACGCAAGGAGAATCTTACTACGTAGGCCTAGATGTCATAGTGCAAGTGAAATGTTTGTGAGTGCGAGAGTAATCGCTTTTAAAACACTGTTACAAAATCTTATAGTTTTATCTGTCGGGTTAATGCTTCTGAAAATGAGATTATTGTGGGTTTATCAAACATAGGGGTTAGTACTACACGGTATCAGTCAAAGTTGTGGAGACACCGGTATTGCTGTATTTTGTAACTCTTTATGTCTGTGATAGATGCTGTGGGTTGTATATATGGTCTACTGTCTTTTTAAAATCCGGACCTTGAGTCTGTAATAAAGTTTGATTGATTGATTGATTGATCGATTGATTGATTGAATACATTTGCTGCAATGGTTGTACTTGTTGTTAGAATGCTTCAAATTGGATCCGGGCTTGTTTTATGATCGTACCCTTGTTTGTCAAACTAGTCTTAAGTGATATTGTTCACATTTTAAACAATGTTAAACAGGTTAATGACCTCTTTCAGCATCTATAGTTGTAGTAATGCAAAAGATAACTCCGTTATAGGGTTTCTAGATGATAAAACAAAACTTATGTATGTTGTTGGGAGTTTGTGGGAAAGCCGTGTGCGTGCGTGAGAGAGTTTGAAAGAAAAATGCTTTAGGTTAATGCTTTAGTCTTCTAACTTAGAAACACAACATTATTTTTATTTTTATTATTTCCAACAAACCGTTTCTTCTTTTTTATTGATTAATATGGTAGGATCATGCTGAATTTACAAGGAGGTGTATTTATACAATAACGTTTCATGTACTCACTGGTTACTGTATACATATTCAAGAGAAATGCATAACCTCAGTTGTTTTAATCAATCTAAAGTTTTTAGTCTGTCATTATAATATCTTAAAAGAAAAGTCTTTCATACATTCTATTTTCATCTGCCCCGGGGGCGGGTCTGTGTTACACAAAAAGCAACTGAGTGTGGTTGTGAATCCTATATGAAAGCTAAAAATGACCTTTTAAACCGTTTTTAACAGTAATATCGAACTTTACACATATTTTACACATACGTAACATGCACCTTAACACATCCTTATTTTTTAATTTCAATTTTGCACATATCATAACTGTACATACATATTTGTCTATATTATATATTGCGTTTTTGCTATTTTGTACATTGTCTATTTGTATATTATTCTTTTATTATCTGCGTCCTGTCCTGTTGCTGTCTTTCTGTCGCACTGTGGAGCTTCTGTCACTATAACAATTCCTCGTATGTGCAAACATACCTGGCCGATAAAGCTCATTCTGACTCTGATTCTGATGTCATCACAAACCGTAAGACACGTCAGTTTGGGTGATATATGGAGTTATCAAATATTTGATTGCTGCTTATATCTATTATTTGATCAAATCTTATTGAAATGAAACTATAAAGACCCAATTGTTTTTATTTTAATAAAAATAAAACATTATACTGTGAAAAAATAAATGTTAATGGTTAATAATACCATTTTTAAAGTGAGAAAGAAAGTCTAATCTGTTGTAAAGATGAGATATTTGTAGCACCTTGTTTAGGAATTACTTTTGTTGCAAACAACCTTATGACGACTAATTTTTAGTCTATTTTAGTTCTAATTCATAAAGAAAATCTCTGTAACCGTCTTGAATTCATCAGAGGTTCATTTGACTGCTTCTAACCCTTGCTTTAGAGCATCATGATTTAGGTTTCAAAGATCTAAAAACTTATTTGTTAAAACAAAAGTCATATCATTGTTTAATCACACTGTTTTCCATCATCTTGTAGATATACCCTGTGTGATGCTAAAAGTTTTTATTTGTAAAAGTTTCGTATGAGACATCATAAAAGTCTAAATGTTTAACTGTATAGGGTTGTTTTAGTGTGTGTGTGTGTGTGTTTGTGTGTGTGTGTGCGTGTTTGTGTTTGTTTGTTTTTCATGCGAGTGTTTGTGGTTTATTAAACTATTTTAACAGTAATATTGAACTTTGCACATGTTTTACACATACTTAACATCTTAACACATCTGTATCGGTAAGATATTTGTGACAAACCCTCAGACACATCGGGCGGGGTTGATAAAATGGACTTATCGAATATTTGCATGTTTCCTATATCAGTTATTTGATCAAATCTTAGTCAAATAAACCTATATAGACCGGTTGTTTTTATTTTAATAAAATAAAACATTATAGTGTGAAAAAATAAATGTTGCGTTTAAACAGTAGGGTTAATAATACCATTTTTAAAGTGAGAAAGAAAATCTAATCTGTTGTAAAGATGAGACATTTGTTGCACCTTGTTTAAGACACTCTTTTGTTGTAAACAACCTTACGACAGCTAATTTTAGATCTAATTCATAAAGAAAAAACCACTGTAAGCGCATTGCATTCATCAGGAGATCATTTGACAACTTCTGATCCTCATCATGGATTTAGGTGTGAAAGATCTAAATCTATAAACCTTAACTTATTTGTTAAAACAAAATTGTTACATCATTGTTTAATCATACTGTTTTCCATCACCCGGTGCGATGCTAAAAGTTTTTATTTGTAAAAGTGTTTTTATGCAACATTGTAAAAGTCAAAATGTTTAACTGCAGGGGTTGTTTTAGTGTGTGTGTGTGTGTGTGTGTGTGTGTGTGTGTGTGTTTATGCAAGTGTTTGTTTTTTATTATACTATTTTTAACAATAATATTGAACTTTACACATGTTTTACACATACTTAACATCTTAACATGTCTGTATCGGTAAGATATTTGTGACAAACCGTCAGACACATCAGGCAGGTTGATAAAATGGACTTATTGAATATTTGCATGTTTCTTATATCAATTCTTAGTCAAATAAATCTATATAGACCAGTTGTTTTTATTTTAATAAAGATAAAACATTATACTGTGGAAAAAATGCTGCATTTAAACACCATGGTTAATAATACCATTTTTAAAGTGAGAAAGAAAGTCTAATCTGCTGTAAAGATTCTGTGAGGTATTTGTAGCACCTTGTTTAGGAATTACTTTTGTTGCAAACAACCTTGTGACAATTAATTTTTAGTCTGATTTAGCTCCAATTCATAAAGAAAATCTCTGTAACCGTCTCAAATCCTTGCTTAAGAGGTTCATGGTTTTAGGTTTGAGAGATATAAAAACTACAAATCTTAACTTATCACTTGTTAAAACAATAGTTATATTGTTGTTTAATCATGCTGCTTTTCATCATCTTGTAGAGATACCCTGTGTGATGCTAAAAGTTCACAAGTTTGTAAAATGTTTGTATGAGACATCATAAAAGTTTAAATGTGGGGGACTGTTTATGTATGTTTGTGTTTGTTTGTGTGCTTTCTTCCTAAACTATACCTAAACTTTTAACTTAACCAGCTATGTGTCATATAAAATCTTCAAAAGGGACATACATCCTTTGACCGGACAGTGAACTTTAAGTCTAAACTTTTGACAAAGTTCATACAAGCAGGCGCATGGCATAAATGGTTAACGTGTATGTCATTTGATCAAAGAACAGCGAAGCCAAAGTTTACGATGCCAGATCCCCTCAAAAACTCGTCAGATTGCAAATGAGTTGCGTCTCCAGAAACACTTTAGATGTTTTACAACGACCCTCTTGATCTGATACGGTCGCGTCGTTAATCATACGTCCAGACACACTGTGTCGTTCTCATTTCGCTGCCCCCTGCGTGAGACGAAATATTTACATTTCGCGCGATAATGTAAAACGTTTAGGCGTCTAATTACTTCTGAAAAATCCAAAGGCGTCCAAAACGTTTGCTTTCATTCCGGTTTCCGCTCACATGCGCGTGTATGCGTTTTAACTATAGCTCCAGAAGTTTTAAGATTGACAAAATCAAAGAGTAAATAAAGATATTATACTACTAAAATAAAATAAAACAAGACAAACAACATTTTCCTGCGGCTTCAGAGGTGATTTTTATAAGAAAAAGCTGTGTAACCTCATTTTAAAAGTGAAAAAGTCTGGGTAATGTAACGCGTCAGAAGTCTTAAACTTGACAAAAAATAGAAGAGTAAATAAAGGTATTGCTAAATTAAGTACGAATGACTAAACTAAAGTAGCCTAAATAAAATAAATAAGCAACGTTTCCCGGCGGCTTAGGTAGTAGGCCTACTGTTTGTTTAAAAGGAAAAAACTAGACTAACCTAATTTTAAGGTAAAAAGCTTTAGGATGAGTGCCAAATTGTTTCATTAATTAAGAAATGTTAAAGATTTATTAAAACAACGTTCGTTCTAATGTTAAAACATTACTTTAATTCTTTTAAATCTTTGCCCCGGTCTCTCCTCACGCTGTTAGGGGCTGGCAGTAGGCGTGGTCTGGCCTCAGCGGCGTAAGCGCATTCTGAGTTTTGACCGCAGCGTGTGAGGTTCAGCGCGAGATGCTCGGTTATTTTTATTTATTTATTTATTTATTTATTTATTTATTTTAGATCACGGTTAATTGTAATGTTACAAGATTTTGACGAGTGGCTTACTTAACGAACGTGTCAGATTCTTTTTTGTTTTAGAAGACGGTAAGATGAGTCAGCTCTATTTGCTGTAACTTGTAATGTTAGAACGTTGTAAAGTATCTTAACGTTCGCTTCTGATGCTTTTTTGTTTTATAAGATGAGTCAACTCTATTTTCTTTAACTTGTGTCAAAAGCTACCTTTTAATCTGTAATGTTAGAACGTTGTAAAGTACCTTAACGTTCGCTTCTGATGCTTTTTTTGTTTTAGAAGATGGTAAGATGAGTCAACTCTATATTATTTAACTTGTAATGTTGTTTTAACGAACGTGTCAGATGCTTTGTTTGTTTTAGAAGACGGTAAGATGAGTCAGCTCTATTTTCTTTAACTTGTAATGTTAGAACGTTGTAAAGTATCTTAACGTTCGCTTCTGATACATTTTTGTTTTAGAAGATGAGTCAGCTCTATATTATTTAACTTGTAATATTAAGCTATTGTTTTAACTAACGTGTCAGATGCTTTGTTTGTTTTAAATAAACAAACACGTACACTTCTACTTTTTATTTAACTTAAAACGTTTTTAAACTAGTTAGAGCTCGTTACAACAACACTAGCAAGTCGTCGCTCATTTTACGTATATGCTTGATGTTTTTTGTTGATGTGTGTAAGTGAAAAACTCCAATAAAAACTTCCCTTTGTCCCGTTTAACACAGTTTCACAATTTAAAGTTTAAACACATAACTGTCTTCAATGGCCCGCACAAAAAACACATTTCCCAAAACATTCATAAATACCTTAGGATCACTGGACAGTAAAAACAGATGCTCATTTAGATGGGTGGGGGTGGACAAAACAGGTGTCCAGTTTGGGTGTCCAGTTTGGGTGGGAGGGAGGGGTGGGGGTCTTATCTTTATGAGGGGCAATAAATCAAACTTTTTGACACAAGGTATCCTGGGATCTCTCTACTGCATTAACATTAACATTTACTAACAATTAAAACTTCTTAAACATTCATTAATCTTAATTAATGTTAACATTTACTACTACATTATGGAAATCAAAAGTTGTATCTGTTAATATTATTTAATGGACCTGAGCTAATATAGAAAATGAAAAATTTGCTTAAAATTTACTCACCCTCATTACAAGACTTGCTCAGCAATGGATGCTCTGCAGTGAATGGGTGCCGTCAGAACGAGAGTCCAAACAGCTGATAAAAACATCACAATAATCCACAGCACTCCAGTCCATCAGTTAACATCTGGAGAAGACAAAAGCTGAAGCAAATCCATCAAGATGTTTTTAACTTTATACTTTAAAAACACATGTCCATAATCCATAATAACTCTTCCTCCAGTGAAAAAGTCCATCTCTTGTTGTCTCTCACATCAAAATCTAGCCACATATTTGTTTAGAGCTGTTTTGTCTTGTAAACGGTGCTTGATCTGCAGATTTCTCTCCTGATTCATACCAGAACACTTTTTCACTGGAGGAAGCGTTATTATGGATTAGCTTTTTAGTCAGAAGCAAAAACATTAATCTACTGTAGTAGTAATAATAATAATCTCATCATTTACTCACCCTCATATCATTCCAAACATGCATGACTTTGTTTTTTTCTCTGTGGAACACAAAAGATATTTAGCAGGTAATATTTCCCCCCAAAAAAGCATAATAAAAGTCATCCACATATGCACATGTATTCTGCTTGTGTGATCATTTGTTTGACAGTTGTTTGACCACTCAAGCAAAATGAATAATTTCTCATTTTCAGAACAGACCTATACAATCGATGACATATTGACCTCTCACACTTAAATAAAATCATATTACTACAATAATTCAGCACGACTGACACCGACAGATGATTAAAGGCTCTGAATTTCTCAGAAGTGCATTTCATGAATAATCTGGCGTCACTGTGTGTGTTTGTGTATTTTCACACTCTGCAGTAATGAAAACAGGCTATAAACGCAGTGTTTGCATATTCATCACATAATTTTTATGTCATGTCTATTAATTAGAGGCGTGTCTGTGAGCGTTTGGAGATTGTCATCGCTTCCATAATTAAAATATCGCAGCTGAAGGCAGGGAAATCAACAGACGCACAACACACTGAGAAAATATTCAGGCCTAATTTAAGATTAATGTATTTGAACTGATAAACATGCATAACATGAAGCTGATTAGTTTATGTTAAAACTTTGTAATCCAAATTTGATAGAATTTGTATATGCAATTCAAATACATATTAAATTTAGGCCTATATACTGTATATATACTATGTGTATGTGTGTGTGTGAGTGTGTGTGTGCTTTCTTGCAAAACCATAATGAAGACTGCCGAGAAAAGGATTACATTTGAATGTATTTTTTAATAAATGCATGTTCAGTGTTAAAGGAAGGAATGCTGTATAAATAAATTACAACTGAAACTTGCACTCTTGACCTGAAGTGTGTGAATATCTTGGATGTGTGTCGTACATTAAACAGCCTGCAACACATGAACAAGACACACACACACACACACACACACACACACACACACACACACCTGTGGAAAGAGTTTGTGAAGCTTAAATCACAGTCACTTCAAACCAACTACACACAAACAAACAAACAAATGCACAAAAACAAACACAAACACACACACGCACACGCACACGCACACGCACACACACACACACACACACACACACACACACACTCACCCTTTGGATGTTGGCAGGAGTTCTCCTCTGACTGGCATTTGACATTTTCATCCCGGCACAAAGAAAAATAACCCATTAAGAACAGACGAGATTCTCCTCATTATAAACACTGTGTGTGTGTGTGTGTGTGTGTGTGAGAGAGAGAGAGAGAGAGAGAGAGAGAGAGAGAGAGCGATCGAGCCTCAATAGCCTCATAAGATCTACAGCTCCTGTCAAACCGCAGGAGAAAGAATCAAAATTCCTTAGGAGGAATAAAAGGAATGTATAACTAAAGAATACATTACAAAAGTTACTGTGTGTGTGTGTGTGTGTGAAGGAGGCCCACAAATTACTTGTTATTCTAAATATTTTCATATTATTATATTATTACATGTATGTTGCTGATCATTTTAATTAGATTTTTAAATATATTTTATTACCTAAACTTTATTATTATTATTTGTTGTATAATTCATATTATGCAAAATATTTTGATATTATTCTTTTAAATATATATATATATATATATATATATATGTATATAAATATACAAATGAATATATAACTTCAAATTATTAATCATAATTATAAAAATTAGCACACACACACACACACACACACACACACACACACACACACACACACACACACACACACACGTACAAGTTGGTGTACAATGTACATTGGTGTTTGGTGATGTGTTTTTGGTTCGAGGTCTGGATTTAAAGTCATACCAGAGGTGTTCAGCTGGGATTATATCTTTGCTTTTTGCAGACCAGTCAAGTTCTTCCACACTGACTGAATCATTCATTTCTTTTTGAAGCTTGCGTTATACTCAGAGGCATTGTCATTAGAAGGGGGTGTCCCAATACTTTTGTCCATATAGTGTATGTATATATATATATATATATATATATATATATATATATATATATATAGTATTTTCTATATACAAACATGTGCACATTCGTTTTCTGAGGTAAACGTGGTGCTTGGTGCTTGCAAAACTATTTGAATAAATGCATTTTGAAAATTTGATCATTTAAATAAATGGCTTAACTCGATGGATGGTTGTCAGAGCACTGATATATAGTTTCTAATGTGTTCTCGCCTCGGTGGTTATTTGCATGAAGGTTTAAGGGTGTTTGGATCGGTTTCTAGATGGCTAGAGTCAGAAGAGTCCATCCTCAAGTCTCTGTGATATTCTGCAGAGAGAGAGAGAGAGAGAGACAGATAATAACAGCTTGCAGGTTCACTAACGGCAGGCATTAGACTCATCTTCACTTCACTGATAACAGAGCCTTCAGAAACACTTCCAGATATTTAACTAATCACACAAAAACAGCCTCAGTATGTGTGTGAGTGTGTGCTCTTGCTTTCAGCACATCCTTCTGTAAATCTCCCATTAAACTGGAGCTGTTTCATTTAAGAATCACATCTTAATTAAGTCCATAAAGCAACTAATCGGAGTCATGTGGCCGCAGCAGCTTTCACAGCGATACACGCTCCAGACACCCGGAAACGCTCCGTGTTGTTTTGCAACTTTATCCGGTCGCCACTGAGAACCCAAAACGCCTGAGATAGAGCACGCAGAGAGTTTACCCACAATGCACCACAGAATGGCACAGCATGCCTGAGCCTCGGGCTGCCAAACGCCAATCAATTATTCATCCGCTCTTCATCCCGTCTTCCTCCTCTCCTCTATGGTTCTGGCTTCATCATGCATACTTAAAGCTGAGGCGCGTGAGAGGAGCATCAAGCACAGAAAACATCGTAAAAACATAACGACTCTCTTTAAGAAAAACCCAGACAGTTACTTTAAACCATCTGAGGGTGCGGAAAGAGCTGTGATAGACTGAAATCAAGCAGCCAGACTGCCTGCCTGAGAGTCTCTTCGATCAAGCGTGTGGTGCAATGTCAAATTTTCTCAAATCATGACGGACTACAATTTACGCAAACACTTTTGAAGTGTGTACTCTGTCAGGGATTTTCAAATATGCAAAAAGATATGCATCAGAATTTGCATGTACAAATGTTAGAGATGTAAAAATGCTAAGGTGCATTAATCAATCAGACAGACAATTATGGAATTTAATATACTGATTTCTATATATATTTGCTATAATACTCTGCGAATTACCATCCATGTCTAATCAAACTTTAATTCTATTCCTACTATATAAATAAATAAATAAATAAACAAACACCAAATCCAGATCTCTAAACTACTGTGGGTGTGGATAAGTTTGATTGTAACTTCAATATTTTTATTTTATTTTTCCAAAAAATATGCTGAAAACACTAAATGTAGATATTGAGCATATTTCTGCCCAAACAAACAAATCAAACTTGTTCAAAATAAAATAAAACTAAATAATCCAAATTTGGAAGACATTTTATATTATTTCTATTGTTGTTGTTGCTAATAATAATAATTGTATATATATATATATATATATATATATATATATATATATATATATATATATATATATATATATATATATATATATATATATATATCTTCCAAATATGCTGAAAACAGTAATATACAGTAGATGTTATGTGTATTTTTTATAAAAGAAAATTTAAAAACTGTATGGATTATCAAACTCGCTCAAAATAAAATAAAATTATATAGTTTTACTATTATATAGTAAAATAAAAAGGATATAATTTAACCAATTATGGACACATTCTTCCTGACACACCCAACATTTAGTTATAATTCTGTTTTATTATGAAACTGTAATCAAATTAAGAACTGTTGCCAAAGCATAGGCTATATTTAGACCTCTAACTAGCACTGCATAAAATTGTGTCCTTATATGACTGACCCCCTCTATGACGTACTGTTTGCGTTAGCATTACTTTACAATTCATTATTACTTCACTATTAGCTTCATACATTTAAGAAGTGCTGTGGCAGCTTTGTTTTATAGTACCTAACTGCAGTCTCAGCACTAAATTATCATGGGAATTCAGTCTGCTGAGGACAAAATATCAAAGGAGCGAATGTTCTTTATGCATTTTTCTTTTACCTTAAACACACGCAGAACAAACCCTCAGGAGCAGAAGTCACCATCACACTTTCAACACAAGCTCTCCATCCAAGAACTAGGAAGTTTTTAGCTGGAAAGATAAAGGAACACTCCACTTTTTTGGAAATAGGCTCATTCTCCAACTCCCCCAGAGTTAATAAGTTGAGTTTTACCGTTTTTGAATCCATTCAGCCGATCTCCGGGTCTGGCGATAGCACTTTTAGCATAGCTTAGCATAGATCATTGAATTGGATTAGACCAGTAGCATCGCGTTCAAAAACGATCAAAGAGTTTCGATATTTGTCCTATTTAAAACTTGACTCTTCTGTAGTTATATCGTGTACTAAGACCGGCGGAAAATGAAAAGTTGCGATTTTCTAGTCAGATTTGGCTAGGAACTATACTCTCATTCCGGCGTAATAATCAAGGAACTTTGCTGCCGTACCATGGCCGCAGCAGGCGAAGTGATATTATTCCCCAGGCACCTGAAAGTAGTCCCCAGCTATATTATAACTAGTTACCTAGCTGGGGACTACTTTCAGGCGCTGCGTAATATCACTGCGCCTGCTGCGGCCATGTTACGGCAGCAAAGTTCCTTGATTATTACGCCGGAATGAGAGTATAGTTCCTAGCCAAATCTGACTAGAAAATCGCAACTTTTCATTTTCCGCCGGTCTTAGTACACGATATAACTACAGAAGAGTTGAGTTTTAAATAGGAAAACTATCGAAACTCTTTGGTCATTTTTGAACGCGATGCTACTGGTCTAATAGGATTCAATGATCTATGCTAAGCTATGCTAAAAGTGCTATCGCCAGATCCAGAGATCGGCTGAATGGATTCAAAAACGGTAAAACTCTACTTATTAACTTTGAGGGAGTTGGAGAATGAGCCTATTTCCAAAAAAAGTGGAGTGTTCCTTTAATGTCAAAAAAAAAAAAAAAAAAAAGCCACCAAAATTGGACAAAATGCAAGAAAACGCAACTGCACAATTAAAGTTATTCTATTATGGCTGTTGCGAATAAAGTAGTTCCACATAAAAGAAGGGTCAAAGTATACACATCCAAAAACGTCTTGGCCAGGTGCAAGATCAAAGGGTATCATCAAACAATAGAAAAAAAGATCTACACACTGTTAATCTCCCTTTATTCAAAAAATTACAAGTGGGAACGTTTCAGTCAAAGACCTTCGTCAGGCAAACACACAAAGTGTTTTTGAATAAAGGGAGATTAACAGTGTGCAGATCTTTTTTCTATTATTTGTTGCGAATAAAGTGAAAATGAAAACAGTCGACTGGAACATTAAATTTAGATCTCATGTTGCAACATTTCATTTTTCGTGTTTTTAAAGCAGTGTGCATTATATACAATCGCACGCGATTCTGTTGAGCGGATGAATGCAGATGAGTCATCGCTGAAACGCCAGAGTTTTGTTGAGTGCTCGCGCTCACTGACTGAATTCTGCACTCGCGTGAATTCTCATCATAAACAACAAAGCTCACATGTATGTGCGAAGTAAGAGATTCATTTCACAGTGTAAATAGCTCCCTTAATCGTAAATCAGTGATAATCTTCTTTGATAATGTAAATATTCTTTGCTCTACTTTCTGCAACAAAAAAAAAAAAAAACGTGTTTTTATTAAATTGTCACAGGACGTCAATATATAACATCAGGTTGATGTTGGACATGACATCGGACAGATGTTGAGAATGAAAACTGGGTTGATGTTAGTATTTGATGCCAATTTGACACTGATTTAATGTTGGATTTTGGTTACACAACCTTAAAAACAACAAATATCAATGTCAGCTGACATCGGTATTGGACATGAAATTAACATTGATATTAGAAGTTGAATTGACATTGACATCGCTTGTTTCTCTGACACATAACATCAGATTACACTAATATAAAGCTCTTTTACCCAGTGTTTGGAAAGGTTACTTTGAAAATGTAAGAGGTTACATAGAATCTACTCTATTCTATAATCTATTCTATAGTTCTAAACTCCTGAAAAACTGATGTCTCATATTTTAAAGTAGTCAATGCAATTTGGCAAAGAAATCAATTAAGTGTGTGTGTGTGTGTGTGTGTGCGTGAAAACAATCCCCACTGTAATCGTTAACATTTTCATAAGTAACTGTAATTTAATTACAATTAATTTAACTGATTATAGTTACATGTAGTTTGTAATTAAATTATGTAATTCCATTACATGCAACTAGTTACTCCCCAATACTGCTTTTAGCTTATGTTTATGTGCTACAGCTCCCACTGTAATAATGGATCATTAAAACTCTCTTAAGCGCTGGCAAACTTTCAGATTCCTCATGATCACTGATGCACTTTCTAATTTTGACTCTTTCATATTTCACGCGCACTAATCCCACACGCTCGGCTCTGGTTTTGCTGACCGTGTTGTTCGGTTCTTAAAGAGACATAAAATGATGTTAGCATATGTTCTCTCTCGTTCTGTGTGTCTCGCACTGCTCCGGTCCTTTAGGGAATGAGCTGTAATTATGAAACACCATTCGGAGCAGATTTTACTCATTAAACTTTCTTTCTGCCGCTGGAAAGCAGCCTTGTATTGCACGATCTGTAATCCCAATGTGATCTCATTAGGTTTTGTAGGTATTCCTATGAAAGGTTCCAGCACTCATACATTTTTTTCAGACATTTGGAGAGAAAATATAAACATCAACAGCATCTAAAATGTAAACAAAGGAACTTTAGATTTCATTAATAAGTAAATTTGCCATTAAAAGTTTTCTCAGACCATTTTTCCCCATTGTTTACTAAGAAAATATGAGATGAATAAAAGAGATTAAGAGATATTTATTTAAATTGCATATAAAATTTTCATTGATTTACTTTTAACAAACAAACAAACAAATAAAGTGTGATACATATTTGTCTGACAAATATAAAATGAAATGTTATAAGCTTCCTGTAACAGTACAAATAAACTAAATGTGTTTTAAATGCACAAATACACAAAAAAACAGATTATTTAACCAATATTTATACAGTATCCAATTTGTTTCAGTCTCAACTACCCAGAAGATCAACCATCCAGCATTCAGAACACCCTAACAACTGCCTAGCAACCATTCAACATCCAGAACACCCTAGCAACAACCTAGCAACCATCCAGCATCCAGAACACCCTAGCAACCACCCAGAACACCATTGAAACCACCAAGCAACCATCCAGCATCCAGAACACCCTAGCAACCACCCAGAACACTATTGGAACCACCAAGCAATCATCCAGCATCCAGAACACCCTAGCAACCACCCAGAACACTATTAGAACCACCAAGTAACCATACAGCATCCAGAACACCCTAGCAACCACCAAGCAATCATCCAGCATCCAGAACACCCTAGCAACTACCCAGAACACTATTAGAACCACCAAGTAACCATACAGCATCCAGAACACCCTAGCAACCACCAAGCAATCATCCAGCATCCAGAACACCCTAGCAACTACCCAGAACACTATTAGAACCACCAAGTAACCATACAGCATCCAGAACACCCTAGCAACCACCTAGCAACCACCCAGCATCCAGAACACCCTAGCAACCGCCTAGCAACCACCCAGCATCCAGAACACCCCAGCAACTGTCTAGCAACCACATAGCAACACTTCAGCCATATTTCAAATACATTTATTTAAACAATAAACAGATTTACACTGATACTAAGCAATTTGAATACACTTATTTTGAAAATATGATTATTTAAATAAAATAAAAAATGCAAATAGGAAATAAACTATGTCTTGATTTTTTGAATGTAGAAATATACACATATGTACTTTTTATTTTTTATTTTTTACCACATTTTACTTTTTTATTACTTTAATTACTGTATGAAGAAGTGAGATACATCAAAGTGAATGTGCTTGTCTGGAATGACGGTCAATGAAACAGACTGACAGAATTCCATTTTAACACTAAAAAAATTCCACTACCGTGATCATGTGTTACTGATGAGGTTTGTCTGTATGATTCCCTCACTCACTTACATGCTAACGGCGTGTGATCAGACAGTGGCGCCTTCTCTCCGTATGATGAATATTCATGAGCACCTGCACTTACTCAGACCACAGTTTTACACATGAACGTTGGACATGCCAGAGTTCGTCCCACTCGCATGTGTATGTGTGTCTGTACATGGGTCTGTTGGATGGATGTGGGATATTAGAGAACCATTCTGTTGTTTAAAATATGACGTACTACATAAAGAAACAAAACGGCAATGTTAACATCAACTTTGCAGGTTTGATCATCACCAAAGAAGTCAAGTAGTGTTTTGTTTTGTTTTGTTTTGTTTTGTTTTGTTTTGTTTTGTTTTGTTTAAATGTAATTGGAATTTTACTTGGAATGAAAGAAACGATAACTGAAATAAAACATAAAAAGTGCACCAGTTGCCAATATTTCTCATTTCTGTTTAGTTTAAACGCTATAATATATAAAACTAACTAATCTAAGGCTAATATATAAAAGTTAATAAAACCCTATATAGACATATTAGCTTATTTTAAATATTACAAATGATTTTAAATAAAACAAAATTAATAAAACAAAATTATTAAAATTTTAAATTAAAGTGAACACTTATAAATATAAAAATAAAATCTAATTCAAAATAATAAACTATAATAGTATAGCAATTATACTAAAATAACATTGATTTATATATTATTACAATATTTTATAATATTTTAAACTTTTTTTTATATAACCTTTTAAAAACTATAAGTTTTAGCCATTTTGTTTTGTGCTTTCTTCAGTTTTCTTCAATTTTATTTAAGTTTTAGTAATTTAAGTAGTTAGTTTTATTTCTAGTATTTTTTTTTAATATTTCAGATTGTTGCCAAGGCAACATTTCAATTTGTTTTAGCTTTACGTTTTTGATCTAATATTATGTTTTATTTCAATTAACATAAACAAGTTTTAGTTAGATGAAATTAGTTTTAGTTAACACTGACAACACTAAAGTCTATCAACCAAATATAAATAGCAATGCAATGCTAAAATTTGTTCTGCAACTGTATGATTATCGATAGAAAATATTGGTTACTGTGTTTTACACACATGCTGTTTACTTAATAGGTTGTATCATCATGCAAAATAGAAACTTCATATGGCGCCATACACTCACCACTTCAATCATTTCAAATATATTTCATTCATATCTGTACAAGTTGGAAATTTTGACATTTCAAATTCATCAACACCATCAATCCTCTAATATAAAGTCTAGTCACAGTCGTGTAGATCTGAATCAGGATCATGGGAGAACATCAGGACTTACAGATGCACTGCTGAACTGTGTTACGAGCTCAGCTGTAGAGCACTTCAGCCTGTGAGGGTTTATTGATATATCCACACACACACACACACACACACACACACACACACACACACACACTTACGCCCACAGCAAGCAGCACGTTAACGCCATTAGCATGTCATTAAGAAGCAGATGAGCACCCAGATGCTGCGTGCTAGCCTTCCAGCGCCCTGTGTGCTACGACATGAGCTGAATACTCGCACAAACACGAGCGCTTCAGTGTCAGTCTGTGTGTGTGGGGATCAAAACATAGGACAGGCTCAGTGGAAAAACTTTGACATTTACATTGCTTCTTGCACGTTTGGCGGCACTTTCAAAGTGAAAGTGTGTTCGGTTTTATCCGAAACAGCTGAATGTGAGTATGGCAGCGTTTTATTACGATAGTTGACTTACGAATTGAAACAGTTCAGAAATTAAGTGTCCAGTGAGCAGAGTTGGGTATAACGCGTAACACAGTAACTGTATTCTAATTACTTTTCCTGATAATGCAGTAAAGTAATACGTTAATGTCACAGTTTGGTGAGGTTCAAACACACGAGGATGAAGGAGATCAACAAAAAGGTATTTTAATTAGAAAATCCAGGAGACAGGCAAGTAAACCAACTTAACATAGACGTAGAATGGACCAAGACAAAGGGAGAACTGAAGGCTTATAAGCAGGGACCAAACAAAGGGAACTAATGGGATAATTAACAAGACACCCAGGTGAAAAGAATGACTAATTAAAGAGACTGGGGAAAACTAGGTCACGGGGAAGACAGAAAACAACAGACATGTGACAGTTTACCCCCTCCCGGAGATGCGCGTCCCTGCGCCGTAACATATTCCAACTGAGGAGGGAAGGTGGGGGCTCAGGAGGATGGCATGGAGCAGGAGAGGGGAAGAAACAAAAAGAGTCCAAAAAAGTCCATGGGGAGTGGAGTGTGGAAGGAGCCAAGGGAGCAGGAGGAGCCAGATGAAGATTCAGAGACCAGCCAGGATGAGGCCCCAGGGCGGAGTCAAGAGAGGGAGGAGCCAAGGTGGAGAAGGCTTTGACGACACCCTGAGGACGACTGACGGAGATGGAGCCAATGGAAGCGGAGCCCAGGATGGAGCCGAGCAGATGGAGAGCCAGGGCGACCAAGGTGGAGCTGAAGGCTAGGATGACCAAGGCGGAGGCATGGATCCGGAACACTGTGGTGGAGCTGGAGCGACAAAGGGTGGCGAGTCCTGAGGTGGTGGATGGTCAACGACTGACCAAGGTGGAGCCGGAGGGACGAGGGAGCCCAGCGGAGATGGTGGGAAGACAGGCCACGGTGGAGACGAGGGTGCTAGGAGCCAAGGCGGAGCCAATGAGTCATAGAACCAAGGCGGAGTCCAGTGCTCGGAGGCTGGAGGCGGAGTCAGGGGATCCTCACGCCTAGGCAGAGCTGGAGACTGGAAGTCCTGAGGCGGTGGATCAGAGCGCCTAGCTGGCGCTGACTGAGGGCGAGCTGAGGGACGGGCAGGAACCAGCGGAAACAGAAATGAGGAACTGGCTGGATTTAGGAGAGGAGGTGGGAGAGGGAGGCTGGGAGGGAACACAGGAGCACAGGAGCTGGGAGGAACCAGCAGAGACGCAGGAGATTCAGAGCTGGGCAGAACCAGCGGAGACACAGGACATACAGGAAAACTGGGAGTCACCTTCCCAACCCAGTCGATCAAATCCATATCAAAGATGTCCTTAAGTTTCTCAATATATAGTCCAGTGGCCAGTCGCAGCTCACCCTCAGCAGCGGCAGTGTGGGTGGGGCTACCCTCCAAGCCCTTGATTTCCACTAATACTCCCTCAGGAACAAACGGTGTTGCCAGCTCATACACTTGGCTGGCTCACGTGTCACGGCAGGCTCAGGCTCCCAATCTGCAGTGGGCTCAGGCGATACCTCTATGCAGCGGGATGACAGCTGGCTGGTCACTGGTTTGGGAGTGGGGCTGGAGATGTCCTCATCAGCGGGGCAGACGGAGAAGTATAGTCCATTATTCTCCAGCACCCACTCCACACATGCAGCGAAATTGTCCCGAGGACCACTCCCGGGGAGGCGTGCCTTAGACCGCGGTCTGGATAGTGCGTTAGGCACGCCAACTCCAAGTCGTACAACATTTAGATGCAATGAAACATTAGTGCAACATATTTCAAAATGTTGCACTCGATTCCACATATTTTAGTCTGGAATTATAGTTTGGGAAAAGTTTAACTAGTATATGCGTACAAGTTTATGTCACCATTGTGACATAAACATAAAACATAAAAAATTACTAATCAGAAATTATCTCCTCCACTGAATCAAGCCATGCGTTACGTCGCGTTCTTCTTCTAAGGTAAATACAAGGCTTAATCCTCACAAAGCGTCTTCTTCCAAAAACGAAAAGTAACCTAAATGAACTTGATGAATCTTCACACTTTGTTTGCAGAGGTGATGTGGGCATTTTCGCACACGCTGCACGTGGGTGTGACCACAATACTGATAATAAGTTCAGATGGGAAAGATTGTACCTCGCATTGGTTTCATACAGATTACTTTATCAGAGAATATTTGTTTTTGACATGACTTCATTTAAAATAGACACATCAAGGTTTTTTTTTAGAAATATTTCTCATGTCTCTGTGTCAAGTATTCGCTGAGTTTTTATCCATTTTTATTCATTTTTATTGATGCGTTTCAGAAAAATATTCGCAGAGACTGAGATGGCAGAAACCACACCCTGTTTGATTTCTTTATTTTACAAAAGCGCATACAAATAAAAGACCTTTTACAGTTTCAAATGATGTATTACTCTTATCTGTACAATTAAAAATGATGGAACATTTTAAGTTCTTTTTGCTGTTATCAGGAAAAAATGCAAGTGATCGTTCAAGTAGCTGTTTTGATACTTCTGTAATTTTTCAGTCATTAATAAATAACGGAAAGAACTATGAGTTTCACTTTGTAGTGTATTTTTTTAGGTTTGATAACTTGAAAAGTAAAGTAAACTTGAAAGTACTGTAATTAGTAATCTGATTACTTTTTAAATGCAGTGAGGGCAGCTAAAGGTGCATTCGGATTTATCAAAAATAGATTAATGTGAATCTGGCAACATTTTATTATGGTTACTGATGTACGTTTCATGACACATTCAGAGTGATATGCCCAATGAGTGACACTAAAAGTGCATTCAGTTTTACCTGAAACAGATGAATGTGAATCTAGCAATGTTATATTATGTTGGTTGACGTACAACTTGGAAATGAAATGTTCAGAACAGGAAATTTCCAATGAATGGTGCAAAAAGCACGTTCGGTTTTACCCGAAACAGGAATCGAACATGAATTACAAACTGAACGTGTGTCACAGTTCTCTGTAGCAAGGGAACGAGGAGGCGAGGAACTCTTCAAATAACACAGACTTTATTGATCCAAACACATAGGGAATGACGGAAACACAGAATGACATTCAAGACCGGACACTTAAGACAGGGAAACACAGGGCTTAAGTACTAGAACTAAACGAGGAGTAAACTAGATGATTAACTAACACAGGTGGAAACTAATAAACTAAATCAGGAAACACAGGAACATAACCAAAACAGGTCAAACAGGAAACTCAAAAGGAACACACACACATGACAACATCTGAAAATGTTTTATTACAATGGTCGATGTACGTTTTGTGACACTTTCAAAGTGAAACTAGTGAATGACAGCGACTGATTTTATTCGAAACAGATGAACATAAATCAGGCAATGTTTTATTAAGTGAAGTGACGTGTGGCCAAGTATGGTGTCGCATACTCGGAATTTGTGCTCTGCATTTAACCTATCCAAGCGCACACACACACAGTAGTGAACACACACCCAGAGCAGTGGGCAGCCATTTATGCTGCGGCGCCCAGGGAGCAGTTGGGGGTTTGGTGCCTCAAGTCGTGGTATTGAGGGTGGAGAGAGCACTGGTTATTCACTCCCCCCACCAACAATTCCTGCCAGACCTGAGACTCGAACCCGCGACCTTTGGGTGACTCTGAAGTCTTTGACTCTCTATCCATTAGGCCACAACTGCCCCACAAATACGATTGTTTGACGTAGCCTACAAATCGCTACAGATTGAAATGCAATGTTTATTGAGTGAAGCTAAATTTCAGATTTATCCAAAACAAATGAAAGAATCTGGCAACGTTGTATTACGATGGTTAACGTACATTTTATGGCACTTTCAAAGCGAAATTTCCTGTGAGTGGCAATAAAAGCACATTCAGTTTTATCTGAAAGATCATTGTGAATCTGGCAATATTTTGTTAAGTTGATTGATATATTTTGCAACACTTTCAGAGTGAAATATACAGTGATCGGAAGTGTGTTCAATTTTAACTGAAACAGATGAACATGAATCTGGCAACATTTTATTACATTGGCTGAGCTACGTATCGCAGCACTTCGGAAATGAAATCGGCAAATGCCACTGAAGGGTCACATTTAAAAATAACAATGCCTGCTTTAAACTAAACAAAAGCAAACGTGACACGAAACACATTTGCTAAAGCAACCATGCTATTGTACCTTGATTCAATGAGTCTTTGAGCACTTTTATTGTGTGTTACAGGACTCGAAACATAGTAAAAGTGCAATGCTGTACCAGGTGAAGTACTGAGCAAGTTTATTACATCGGAAACACCATAAAAGAAAAGTCTGAGATCTCAGTATTAGCTCAAATATTTATCATTATATTCTCACGATATCTGAGCTGATATTCACATTTATATCAGAGCTTTTGTATATGACAGATATTCTCTCTATTCTGTCACCAAAGTAAGTTTAGGGGAAAATTTTATGCCTAATAAAACATGAACGAGAACTCAAAATCTCATGAGCTATAAAATAGCAATATAACTTTCCTCTGGGAAAGCAAGCGAAGAGCTATTTTGTGTTGAGTTTCTCATGAAATTGTGTGAAACCGAACCAATTGCTCTTGTTACTTTTGATCTAATCAATAAATTGAATCTCTTTTTCTCTGGCACTGGGATCCGATACGTCCCTCCAGACTCCATTGATCGGCACATCCTTTGAAAGCTTTCTTTGGAAGTGCTTGATTTTAGAGTATTAAAGAAAGAGGTAAATCGGGGTGGAGAATCACACCAATATAG
This sequence comes from Acrossocheilus fasciatus, assembly GCA_036784905.1. Classification (NCBI taxonomy): domain Eukaryota; kingdom Metazoa; phylum Chordata; class Actinopteri; order Cypriniformes; family Cyprinidae; genus Acrossocheilus; species Acrossocheilus fasciatus. The sequence continues at coordinate 27,343,803 of CM071952.1, read as the reverse complement.
AGTGAGAGAGATTTCACACGCATCAATTCTCTCACGACCTCCATGAAATACATGCTCAACACGGTAAAAAGAAATGCCCCTAAAATCAGAGCCATCCAGTACTTTAATAACATCTCAGGAGGGCCATTAGTCATTGAGAGCGAAAGAGTCATTACACCTCACTGAGAGAGTCATCAAAGTAATGCCTCACAGACAGAGATACTACTACACCACTGCACAAGAGCTCACCAAGAGACACAACAACACCTCGAGTGCTGCGACATCAGGAGATTTCAACTTTCCATTGATCTCTTTAAATAAAAGTTTTGTGTACTATGATAACATACTGTAATTTTAAGGCAATACTGGTAACACTTTATATATAATGCCTTATAAAAGTCATTTTAATGTATTATTTATATCTTCTGATGCACCTACTGTATAATGCATTGCAATGAATAATTGTAACCACAGTTTTAATACATTATGATGCTTATCTATGCATTGTTAAACTTTTAGAAAGTATAATGCATTAAAAAGCACAACAAACAAACCTTATATTATTATAATGCATTTTAACTTTGGTTTAAATTCATGAAAAGTTATAATGCATTACAATGTACATTATGAACACCTTGCATTATATGCATCATAAGGCAGGTTTAATTGTAATAGTCTTTCTGTTCGTTTTGGTGAAAAGTGGGGACATCCCATAGGCGTAATGGTTTTTATACTGTCCTTACTGTATGTGCTATTGCCCTACACCAACCCTACACCTAAACCTACCCCTTACAGGAGACTGTGCATTTCAACTTTCCCCCCCAAAAAATAATTCTGAGTGATTTATAAGCGTTTTGAAAAGTGGGGACATGGGTCAATGTCCTGAGATGTCACCTTCACCTTGTAATACCTGTCATACCCACGTCATTATACACATCTATGTCCTGACTTTTCACAAAAACGCGTACACACACACACACACACACACACACACACACACACAAAGTATTTATTTAAAAATATAGTACATACTGCTGTTCAAATCTTTGCTGTCAGAATTTTTTTTAAAGAAATTAATACTTTCATTCAGCAAAGATTAATTAAATTGATCAAAAATCACAGTAAAGACATTTATAATGTTAAAAAAGATTTCTATTTCAAATAAATGCTATTTTTTCAACTTTTTATTCATAAATGTATCATAGTTTCCACAAAAATATTCAGCAGCACAATTGTTTTCAACACTGATAATAATCAGAAATGTTTCTTAAGCATCAAATCAGCATATTAGAATGATTTCTGAAGGATCGCGTGACACTGGAGAAATGATGCTAAAATTTCAGCTTTGATCACAGCAATAAATTACATTTTTCAATATATTCAAATCGAAAACTGTTATTTTAAATTGTAATAAATTTTCTGTTTTTAATGGACTTTTGGATAAATAAATCCAGCTTCGGTGAGCAAAAGAGAATTCAAAAACAGTGCATTTTTATGGGAATGGGAATGAAAAGTTACAAAACAGGTCAAAAAAGTTGACCAGTTCAGGATATATAGTTAATTTAGAAAAATAATACTGCATAATTACAGTTACAGAATAATAAATGTAATACATAATAAAATTAATTAAAATAATGTATTTTTTTTACTGACTCGTTATTGTTTAAAAAGCAAGTGGTTGCTCTGTCCAGCATTCAGCACCACGGACAGCAACATTCACACTCTATTACACACAGGAACCCTTCACTGATCGCTCTTAATGATTACAGCAGCCATACGCCATATTCCAGCCATCTAACCATTCAAGAGACAAGTTTCTGTCGTTTAAGTCTCTAAAGAAACCGAGGGAGCCTACACAATCCGTCTGTCAGCGCCACCGGAGGCCGTAACGATTATGAATGGGCAATAAGACACAGCTGCGGCCTGCCTGACGCTTGGCCACGTGGAGACCCGCGCCGCGGGAATGAGCCAAGTGTCATAAAGCAGCAAAACGCAGACTCGTAACCGGAGAATATATAAATATGTGAGGGGACGAAAACCTTTTTAGAGAGGTGAACACTGAGGAGAAACTGATCCGGGCTGCTCTGGAATGAAAAGGCCTGATGGATTTATGGGCTGTACGTGCAAATACTCCGGCGGCAGAGTTTTCAGTCAGAGGATGAGAGAGAGAGAGAGAATGAGCGTGCTCTTTACCTGCACAAACACCATTTATACTGTACTTTACACTATTTATTTTACTGTGGTGTGTTTACAATACATAAACTGTATTGCATGCTAAGTGTTATTGCACTGCCAGGGTGTTTGTACTTGTACAGTTTGCTATTCTGTTTTATTATGCACTGTAAAAATTCTATATTCCTGTGCTATATTCTACTCCTTTCTACTCTATTCTGTTATAAGTTAGCTATATGTGCGTCATTTATTTATTTACTTACTTATTTAACCAGAGAGGTCCCGTTGAGATACAATATATCTTCTATCAGGGAGTCCTCGTCATGTGTAACATCTGAAACTATTCAACTATTTTTTACATTCTATTACACTTTATTTCATATTTCATTTTTTCTTCCTTTTCATATATATATATATATATATATATATAGAGAGAGAGAGAGAGAGAGAGAGAGAGAGAGAGAGACTACTCAGTTCAATTCTATTCTATTCTTCTCAATTCTGTTATAGTCTGTACTGTAAACTGTTCTGTTCTATTATTCTCTGTATAACTCCATTCTATTCTACTGTTCTCTATTCTGTTCTATATAATTCCATTCTATTTTACTACTCTCTGTTCTGTTTTACTTTATTCTGTTCACTGTTCTGTTCTTCTCTGCAACTCCATTGTATTCTGTTGTTCTATATTCTGATCTATTCTATTTTATTCTATTCTACTGTACACAGTTCTATTATTCTCTATATAACTCAATTCTGTTCTCTTTTCTTCTATTATATTCTATTCCACTGTACGCTTTTCTGGTCTACTCTATTTTACTGTTGTATATTCTGTTCTATTATATTCTATTCTTCAATACACTCTACGGTTCTATTTTTTCTCTATATAACTCCATTAAATTCTACTGTTTTACTGTACACTTCTATTCCATTCCATTGTTCTCTATACAACTCCACTCTATTCCACACTATTCTATATTCAGTTATAGTATATTCTATTATACTGTACACTGTTCACTGTACACTATTGTTCTCTACAACTCCATTCTATTATACAACACTCTAATCAGTTCTATTGCATTGAATTTTCTCTATACAACTCCTCTCGATTCTGCTGTTCTATATTCATTTAATGTTTATTTTATTCTACTGTACACTGTGTATACTATTATTCTCTACAACTCCATTCTATTATACTGTTCTCTAATCAGTTCTTTTGTATTCTGTTTTCTCTATACAACTACACTCGATTCTACTGTTCTATATTCAGTTATAGTATATTCTATTCTACTGTACACTGTTCCATTATATTATTCTATAACTCCATTATATTCTATTCTGTTCTATTCTACTGTACACTTCTATTCCATTACATTCTTCTCTATACAACTCCATTCTATTATACTGTTCTATATTCTCTTCTACTGTACACTGTTCTATTATATTATTCTCCATAACGCCATTCTATTCTGCTGTTCTCTATTCAGTTCTATTCTATTTTCTCTATACAACTCCACTCTGTTCTACTGTTATTGTTAGCTATTCTGTTCTATTACATTCTGTTCTACTGTACACTATTTTATTCTATTATACTATGTACAACTCTATTCTGTTCTTTTCTATTCTATTGTACACTATTTCTTTCCCATTCTTTTCTCTACAACTACATTCTATTCTACTATTCTATATTCTGCTCTATTCTATTCTGTGCACTACTGAACCTGAAACATGAAATTGTAGCTCATACTGTGTTGCACACGAGAGAAAGACATCAGAAGAGAACAGAAGGAGAGAGAAGTAGTGTGCACTAACCCCTGAACACCATGTTTCTGTGTCTGTAAGGAACTCAGGCGAATCCTCAGGGGCATTCACACAGGACGCGTTCTCGCGTTCAAAAGCAGACAGACGCAGCGCACTGGGATGGAACTGAACGCAGGGGGGCTCGTTACACGTTTGCAAAAGTTGAGCTGATTTTAACGTGAAAAGCCATGATAAAAACAAGGGTCAAAGACGAACATCTAGTGCATGTTTGAAAACGGACACAAAAAACGTATAACGACATAATATTATATTCAGCAAACGGATATGCGGCGCTTGACTTGATAAAAGAAGCGATCAAGCGGCTTCATTGCGCAGGGATAGGCGGTAACAGGGCGTTGCTAAGAGGTTAGGTGATTCGCTCAGACTGAGTCTGATAAATAAAAATGTATTTAAAAATAATAGCCTTATAGAATGTAGCCTTATAGAAGTTATACAATAATTGATTTAAAAATTATTTATATTAATTGTTATATATAATTATATATTTTATGTATTACATAATAATTAATAAATATTTCATTTTTAAAAGTCTTAACTTAATAATAATAATAATAATTACTTACATTTATATAGCGCTTTTCTAGGCACTCAAAGCGCTTTACATTGTGAGGGGGGGGGGTCTCCTTTTATTCTTTAATATTCTTTAATATTAAAATGTCAATGTAATGTTTTTGAAATATATTTAATGTTTAAATATTACAATTTTAAATGTAATATACTGCATTTAATTGCTTTTTTCTAGGAATATTACTTTTTTTATTATTTGTTTTAGCGTGTTACTATGTGGCCGCTCGGGCGTTGTTATGATGTTCGTTTCCTGTCCAAAGAATCAACCCTCAAGTCATTTTGATGTTCTGGTCTCTCCTTCAGTATGCTCCTGTGGGATTTTTCCACTGTTTTCTGGTCCAGCAGGTGAAACCGATGCGTCTGATCACTCTCAATAAAAAGATGCGTGTAGTAAAGACACATGGTTTGAGGAAAACCGTTCACGTCTGCGGGATGAGTTACTCGCTCAAGTTTAATTGGTATGCTTAGGGGTTTGTTTAAATATCTAGCCGTATGAGCAGCAGTAACAGCAGTACTTGCCTTAGCAAACACAGCTGAAAAGCCGAAGACCTCAGAGGCAAAGAGCGCAGAGTGAGCGTGCGCGCATCTCTCTCTCTCTCTCTCTCTCTCTCTCTCACACACACACACACACACACACACACACTCACTCTCAAGCGTTCATCCGGACAGATTCTTCTTCTTCTTCTTCTCTCTCCAGTGGATACTGCGGGGAACACACGGATTGCCTATAGGATGGATTGCTGAAACTCCCTTTGCGAGATTACCCATTTATTTCCTTTCATTTCCCTCCCGTCACACTATCTCGTCTCCATCCATCCATCCATGAGTCCAGACGGGTTCTGATTCGGACAGAATGCGGATCCTGGTGTTGATTCCGCTGCTGTGGGGACTCAGTGAAGGGGCTTTTCCCAGCAGTGTCCAAATCGGTGAGTTACACTTCTAACATGATGGCTAGATAGGCACTTTATTTAGCCCACGAGGAATATCGCAGTGCAACAGATACGGTGTGCATAGCGCATAATAATTCACAATAAGTAATCTATACACCGCGTTATACAAATACACAGAGGTATGAGTCTAAAATAGGATTTTTTTTTTTTTTTACCTAAAGAGCCTTGTGTGCTGTAATGCCTCTTTGCTTTGTGGTTTAGGGGTTTCGTTCTTGCACTGTTCTCCTTAAAGGACCATAAAAGGTGCTTTTGAGCCCCAAATGCCTTAAGCCAATTAACTTCTAAGCAAAAGATTATGGGAATCAAATTTAAAATTTAAGAATCAGACCACATATTGCTTGACCACTATTTTTAAAATTGGGACAATTCTTTGGACGTAAAGGGGACAACTGAGGGGGACAATGTCTTTTGTGGTTATGGCCCTGCAAAGTGTCCAAGATTTGGTGCTATTTAAGCATATTTTCTTAAATGTGATGTGTTATGGTTGTAGATTGGTTTGTAATTCTCTGCATGTGTAGTGTTATTAGGGTGGGATTATGTTTTCAAGGGGTTAGAGTACTTTAGCATGCATGAGTTGTGGTCATCATGATGAAGACTGTGGTCAAGTGCATGTTGAGTGGGCTTTTGTGCCTTTTATGGCCAGTTCAGAGCATCACTGCAGTATGTCTTGTCTTTCTGTACTGGTGCGATGTGGGATGACCTCTTCCCATCTGAGTCCGATCAAAGTTTCTCATTTCACCAGATTTGCAGCTCTATGTTTGATTAACATCAACAAACCACTATGCATGCCCGCCCACCCCTCTCTCTCTCTCTCTCTCTCTCACACAGACACACAGTTCCCTCTCTTTTTGCAGGATGTCTCTTGCGTGTGTGTTCAGTCACTGCATTGCTCATTGAGATGGAGAGTCTCACGCCATAATGAGATGCGGCCGCTGACTTGTGCGCCTTTGACAGCACTGCCGATAAAGTTAATACGCTAAATACGGACACACACACACAAAGAGAGAGAGAGAGAGAGAGAGAGAGAGAGATGCACAGTTGCACGCAATGCCTAATGACATTTACATACCGCTGCAATGCAAATGCACAATGCTTCTGTTGTTCGTCGCAAATAAAAGCACGTTATGGGATCTCCAAATGCAGTTGAGCCAAAACGTCCATCAGAAAGAGAGAAGAATTGGGAGGATGTGATGAAACAGAACGTGACACTGGCCCTGCCAAGTGCAGACACGCATGCTCTGGTGACACCAACAACAAATGCGATCTTCCACACAGATAATTTCCATGATTAAAGGGACAGTTCACCCAGAAATTAGCATTTAACTCACCCTGCATGTCGTTCCAATCCTGACTTGCTTTAATCTGTGGAGCACAAAATGAGATGTTTAGCAGAATGTTCACACTGCTCTACGCTCTTACAAATAATGGTTCTTCAATGGCATCGCTATGAAAATCATTTTCTGGAAACTTTATTTTTAAAGCAATAGTTCACCCAAAAATTTAAAATTGCTTAACATTTACTCACCCCAAGGGCGTTCAAGACGAGTTTGTTTCTTCATCAGATTTGGCAAAATATAGCAATCCATCACTTGCTCAACAATGGATCCTCTGCAGTGAATGGGTGCCGTCAGAATGAGAGTCCAAACAGCTGATAAAAGCATCACAATAATCTACAAGTTATCCACACCACTCCAGTCCACCAATTAACATCTTGTGAAGTGAAAAGCTGCGTATCTGTGAGAAATAAACTGTTGATTCTGCCTAAAATAGAGTCCACAGATCATAATAACGCTTCTTCCATTGAAAAGTAGTCTGATCTGAATCAAGAGAGAAATCTGCACAGATCAAGCACCATTTACAATTCAAAACAGCTCTAAACAAATATGTGAGTGGATTTCGATGTGAGAGACAACAGGAGATGGACTTTTTCCACTGGAGGAAGCATTATTATGGATTATGGACTCATATTTTGGCCAGAAGCAAAAGTTTGAAGTTAAAACATCTTATAGATGGATTTGAACACACAGCTTTTGCCTTCTCCAGATGTTAACTGATGGACTGGAGTGGTGTGGATTATTGTGATGTTTTTATCAGCTGTTTTGTCTCTCATTCCGACGGCACCCATTCACTGCAGAGCATCAATTGCTGAGCAAGTGATGGAATGATACATTTCTCCAAATCTGATGAATCTTACTCTACATCTTGGATGGATGAGTACATGTTCAGAAAATTTCCATTTTTGTGTGAACCATTCCTTGAAGAGTGTATTTTGTACAATAAAAAGGAATGCAGACAAAAGCAAATAAGCTCCTAAAGGACAGAAAATCAGCGTCTTGGAGCTCATTCACATTCCATTGCGGTGCATCAAGATTTGACGTTGATAATCAGAGATACATGAGAACCAGTGGCGTTTAGAGTTATTGATGTGCCATATTTGAAAGTAAACACAAGATTGAGAGTACGGTTTATAGTGAAAGAAAAACAGAAAGTCATGCAGATAAATGAACAATTTTCCACTTTAGGGTGAACTATTCCTTTAGGATTCATAAGCACCTCTTTTCTTTCCTCTTTGCAGTCACTTACTCTTTCTTCCTCTCGCTCTTTCCAGGTGGGTTGTTTATAAGAAATACAGATCAAGAATATACAGCTTTCCGGTTGGCCATATTTCTCCACAATACGAGTCCGAATGCCACGGAAGCCCCTTTCAATCTGGTTCCACACGTCGACAACATCGAGACGGCCAACAGCTTTGCTGTCACCAATGCCTGTGAGTGAAAGATGCCAAAGGTTATTTGACACAATGTCTAAAACTGAATCGAGTGTGTTTTGATTAGGTTCTTTTCATTGTTCAGAGTCACATTTGACTTAATGAAGTGGCTTAATTGAGTGGCCTGACTTGTCAAATTCTGACTTAACCAATAGAGTGAGTTTGGGGGCGGGACGTTTTGTTTTATGACCAATTGCAGACGAGGTGGGGCGTTGAGTCTCAGACAGTGTTTCAGTTTGAAAACAGTCATTATTTTTGCTATTCTGTGTGGGGAAATTATACATTGCAGCTTTAAAGAGCAACCTTTTCATTTATTCAGCATGCATATACCTCAACATTAACTCTTGGCCTGCTTTCAGCATGCTTTGATGTGCATCGGTACATCTCTGGGCTTGTTAGGATGGTTGTCAGCTGATTCATTTTCAGTTGTCTGCGATTCAAGTCAGAAACAAAAAAGGCTGCAGTTCAGAAATGTTTTCTAAGCAGACACAGACACATGTGCTTGAGCATTGCAAGAGTATCGCCTGTTTGCATACCGTAAAAACCTCAGCACTCAAGAGGCCATAGAGATTTTAAAACCCTTTTACCAGTTAAGTTCAATTAACACAATCCACTTTAATCTACATGAACATGTGCATTAGATTCCTTTACATATCTGTACTTCAGTGGGAGTCAATGGCACTTTCCTGTATCATTGATTTTGGTGCAGTAACGATCAATATTTGGACAGCAGGCCTCAAACATGTCACTTTGGGTCCCGCTCAGATATTGTACTTCAGTGGATGTCAATGAGAGAGTCATACGCATTGGAGAAAGCATAAAAGCATATTGAGATGAAGCGTATTGGACATTGAGCTTTTAATTAATGTACTGTATTTATGTATTGCCTTTTCAGTATAATGATTGTGTGAGCTTTGAAATGGTCTGGCTTGGAGACTATATTGTTCAGATCTGCTCTCTTGACTACTGGCATTTGTAAATATTGCAAAACAGATCCAACACTGGTCAATTATTTAAATTTAATTAGTGGATGTGCAGTTTTAAAGAAGAAAGATTAAGTAAACATTATCACTTCTGCGGCATCAGATTTCAGCAGTTTTATTTTAGTATTATTTGTATACTATTATAGTTTATATTAATATTTTTAATTAGCTTTTTTGTTCATTTTAATTTAATTTTATTCATTTTTTTGTAATTGTGTTATGTGCTTTTGTCAATTTTATAATCATTATTATTATTCAGTATTATTACATTTAATTATAATTACTATTATTTATTACTGTTTAGGTTTATATTTAAGTTTTAATTCATATTTATATCTAGTTTGTAATTTTGATTTCATGATTTTCAGCTTTATCCATTGATTTTTAATAGTTTTAATTTAATGACAATAACCTTGCTTGAACTGGTGGTGAAACTGAGAAAGCGCCAACTCTTTTCTTCCATATTGTTACATACATCCGAGTGTAACAGATTATCAACAAAGAAAAAATATGGGGCGGGGACTTACTTTTATGCATCAGTTGTTGATTGGATGATGAGATGTGGGCGTGGCACTCAAAAGTGGATGAAGGGGCGGAGTTTAACCTTACTAAATTATCAGAGAAGTCCTACATGTCCAGTTATGACGTTTCAATTTGATATTACAAAACATTTTTAAAAATAAAACATGCACAAGCGATCAAAATAAGATTGATAACATGCATTTAAAAAACAGATCGCAATCTCAAACCACTCAAAATAAAAAGGTACTAAAGCTGTCACTGGGGTGGTTCCCTTGCAAAATGAACTAATATGTACCGTTTATGTTCTAATATGTAAACTTTAGGAAATAAAATGAATCTTTAAGATGTCCAAATGCACACTTTAGGGGTAAATAAAGCACAAAGGTGGACTGCCCCAGTGACAGCTTTTGTACCTTTTTCTTTCTGAGAATAAAGAATCTTCAAGCAACTCAAGCCTAAACAGCCAAGAATGGCTCTTGATAAGAACTTAAGGAACCGCTGAAGAACCTCTATGAGCAAAAGTCAGACAGGGACCAACTGAGACGAGTCAATCCCAGTTTAACCTCTCTCCCGCTGGGCACCAACCTCTCGCACTCCTGCTCACCGGACGCCCAGCCTGAGTCTGCAGAATCCACTGCTGTCCTGATGCAGCAGTGTGTGTGTGTGTGTGTGTGTGTGTGTGTGTGTGTTATCTCTGCCCTGGCTGCCTTCCAGCTCTTTTAGCCCTCATCAGCTGCGGAATACTGACAGCTTTGGGAATGAGGTGTGTGTGTGTGTGTGTGTGAGATAGATGGAGGGAAAGAGGGAGAGAGGTGAAGTTAATCGTTTCCTGCTCGTCTCCTCAGGCTGCAGGAGAGAATAAGGAGTGGAAAGGGTTTTCTCTTTTATCCTAACACACCTTTATCTGAGCGTTTAAAAGCAGCGAGCAAAATCAATCTCTGAATGAGTTTCAGCTGAAAGAGGGAACGCGTGATGAATGGAATCAGGAGATGGAGGGATTTATTTAATGAAAGGGGAGGAATGAAGAAATTACGGGAATGATATGTTGTCAAATGCAGGGGACAGAAGGAGAAACGGAGGGAACGAGAGGGAGGAGATAAAAGAGATACAGGAGAGAGAGAGATAAATGGATGGGTGTGTCGTGACCTTTGTGCAGCAGTAAATGTTTAGAGCACATACCGAGAGATAGAGAGAGAAAGAGAAAGATGAAGAAAATAAAAGATAAAAACAGAAGCAACAGACTGATGGATGAGAAAGAAAGAATGACTTGGATGGATGAATGAATGAATTAAAATGAACAATAAAATGAAAGACAGACAGAAAGATAGATAGAGAGGTAGAATGAACAATAGCATGAATGACAGAATGAACGATAGATAGAACAAACAATGGAATGATTGATTGATTGATAGAATGAACAAATGAACAATAGAATGAATGATTGAACAAACGTTAGAATGAACGAAAGAAAAAGAACAAATGATAGAATGAACGTTAGAATTAACGAATGAACGATATAACGAACATTAGAATTAATGAACGAAAAATAGAACGAATGATAGAATGGACATTAGAATGAATGAAAGAAAAATAGAACAAATGAGAACGAATGTTAAAATGAATGAATGAAAAAGAACAAATGATAGAATGAACACTAATGAATGTTAGAATGACAGAACAGTGATGACAGTTAGAATTAATGAATGAAAAACAGAATGAATGATAGAATGAACTTTAGAATTAACAAACCAAAAATAGAACAAATGACAGAACAAACGATAGAATGAATGATAGATGCTATGAACGAATAACAGAATGAATGAACAAATGATAGACAGACAGATGATATAATGAACTATAGGATGAATAAACTAATGAACGAAAGTATATCTATCTATCTATCTATCTATCTATCTATCGTATGTTAATGTCATGTTGTTCATTTGTGGTGCTTCAGTTTAATTGGGTTAATCAGAGTTCAGTCTGCTCTCTCATTCACACACACACACACACACACACACACACACACACACACACACACACACACACACACACACACACACACACACACACACACACACACACACACACACACACACACACACACACACACACACACACACACACACACACACACATTGGGTTTCCATGTTTTGTGGGGACCCTCCATAGACGTAATGGTTTTTATACTGAACAAACTGTGTATTCTATTGCCCTACACCTAAATCTACCCCTTACGGGAAACTTTCTGCATGTTTAGATTTTCAAAAAACTTCTTTCTGTATGATTTAAGAACTTGTTTCCTAATGAGAACCAAAAAATGTCCCCACAAGGACAAGGCTTTCGGATTTTGCCATAGCTTAGGGTTTACCAGGACCACACACACGCGCGTGTGCAGGTCGCAACAGGACTATTTTTAAATAAAATCAAGCTTCATGACGCTTGTGAGGATCTTTTGTCAGGGAATCATCATCATCATCTCAACAAGGCATCACAAACATCCAATAATCCACCCACAACACACACACACACACATGATCTCGAGCCGTGTGTGTGTGTGTGGGTTAAACTTCACGTCTGCTGAATCACACAGCCAGGAGCTTCAGTCTCTCACTGAATGATGTGTGTTTGCTCTCTAGTCGAGTGAGTAATGCATGAACCTGTCTGTGACCTGTGCTCTGTGTGTGTGTGTGTATGTGTGTGTGTGTGTGTGTGTGTGTGTGTGTGTGTGTGTGTAAATGTTTATCCATGTGTTGCTGGATCTAGATGTCTTAAGATGGTTCAGTGAATCTCTTTACTGACTCATTCATTTATTCACCCGCAGCGATTGTCTCAATGTTGCATCAGAACGTGTGTTTGTGTTTCTGTCATTCATGACAGATAATATCATTTATCATGAAGACAGACAGCACAAGCACATTTTACATGCAAACACTTGACAAAAAAAAGGTAAAAATAATAAAACAGTAGATGTAGTAGTGTGGAAAATGTAGATTAAAAAGTGTTACATGTAACACATTTATTTTAGTGCGTCTGAACTGATTGCACTATGTATAATCATTTTCTATTCTTAACTGTTTTAAATTCTTTTTAAATCAATTTTTATATAATTTTTTGTTTTTATTGTTGTGATTATTGTTATTTTTAATGACTATTTCACGTTCTTTTATGTAAAGCACTTTTAATTACCACTGTGTATGAAATGTGCTATATAAATAAACTTGCCTTGCCTAGTGGAAATAAAATGCATATTTTAACTAGCCAAATTTCCAAAACACATAGCGACATAAACAGTCTTTGATCATTTTCCTGAATTAGAAAAATTCTGAGAAACATGAATGATTAATTCACCTCCTGAGATGCAAGTCATTAATTTGACAGACGCAAAATGAATGAATCATTCATGAACGAACCATCTCTAAAGTCCACTAAAAATCACAATAAAGCAGCTCCATTCAATTCAGTTAATCTACAGAATGATCTAAAACACCTGTCCATTCTTTTTAAAGTTCATTTCTTTTATAATGTTTTATACTACAGAATTTGATTCATAACCATGGATTCAATCTGTGACAAAAAAAAAAAAAAAAATGGATTGGTTGTTAATCTTAACTAAAAAAACTGTTAAAACTAGTTTTCGGTAATTGAAATAAAGGTGAAATCAAATAAAATATAAATATTAGACACCTTAGTAAACAAACAAAAATTTGAATTTTTGCCATGGCAACTAACTGAATTATATAAGTTTAAGTTTAAGCATTTAAATGACTAAATCTAAAACTGAAATATAAAAAAATAGAGGTATTAATATTTTTCTTTTCAGTAAATGAAATAGAGCTTAAATAAAATAATAATATTAGATGAAAACAAGAACTTAACAAAAAATCATAAAATAAAATAAAATTAGAAATGGTACCTTGGCAGCTAACTGAAATAAATAAGTTTCAGTTAAGTTTAAGTACTAAAATTACTAAAACTAAAAATGACAAAAATAAACTAAAGCTATGAAGAAATATTTAAAAAAAACTATTACAATCTTTTTTGGTATTTGGTAATTGGTAATTGATATAAAGCTTCATTAAAATGAAATATGAAAATTGGATGAAAAACACAAATAAAAAACAAACAAAAATTGAGAAATGTTGCCTTGGCAACTAAATTAAATAAGTATAAATTGAAGTACTAACATTACTAAAACTGAAACTGAAATGAAAAATTAAAGCTATGAAGAAATATTTTTAAAAAACGTTTTTTTTGGTAATTGAAATAAAGCTTAAATAAAATATAAAATCTAAATATTGGATGAAAACGCAAACTTAAAAAAAATACAAACAAATTTAGAAATGTTCCCTTGGAAACTAAATAAGTTCTAAAATTACTAAAACTAAAACTGAACTGAAAATGAATTAAAGCTATGAGGAAATATTTTTTAAATCTATTAAAATTATTGTCAGTAATTGAAATAAAGCTTAAATATACATTTTAGATGAAAAACACAAACGTAAAAAGCATACAAAAATTAGAAATGTTGCCCTGGAAACTAACTAAAATAATTAAGTTGAAGTACTCAAATTAAAACGGAAATAAAATAAATCTATGAAGACATATTTTTAAAAACTAATAATAATGAAAAAAGCACATAACAAAATTACTAAATTCTTAAATTAAAATGAAAAGTTCAAATTTCAAAGAAAAACTATTTCTATAATAGTAACTTAGAAAATAACACATTTCTATATGGTTTAAAATCAGATCAAACAAATCTAAACATCAAATGAAAAATGATTTTTGCTGATCAGAATCAGCCTATAACAACTAAATGTATTTGAGTCAGATACAGCAACAAAACCCGTCTGAACAAAGCTGAAGTCTCATAGCAGCCTGATGGTTATGACAGCCATAACACAGAATGAAGGAGAGAGTTAGTGTGTATAAAGGTCATCGCTGTGGGTCCCTTTGAATGGCACTTAGATAAATGCTCATCAATATTAACTATCCCACAATCCCTTCATAGCTCTGTCTCCTTCTGCCTGCCTCTCTCTATTTCCCATAACACGTCAATGAGGCTCCAGACCCAGAGGTCGACCCCTGCTGTGACCCTTCCTCACACACACACGCACACACACACGCACACATTACAGCTCTGAATGGCAGCTGATAATGACGAGTCTCTATTTTTAGTGCTGAACTTTCCTTTAATTGAGCCTCAGTCAGGGGTGTGTGCAGGTGCTCATGTTGTTTCTGTTTCTTATGTCAAAGTTCATTCCTTAAGATCAGATGTTTTCTATATTATATGTACCTGCAGGCAATCAAATGACACTTTCAGGTTTTCTGCGTGAATATTTTGGGGTCTAAAATGAATCCATTCCAGCTGGGATAGTATGTTTTACTGATTTCATTCAGTTTACCAACATTCATTATTCATTAATCATTATCATCATTAATTATTCAGAGTACCTGAAGAAAACAGCAAGGATTTAGAAGGAAGTGAATCTCACAAAAACACGTCCAGGTTGTATTTCACTATTAAAAAATAAAGAAAATAAAGCCATTGAGGATAATTTCTATACTGTAAAATACTCACTGTAATGCATCCAGATTTTGTGTAATTCCCATTATCTTTATATTTAAGTATAACTTTTTCCAAAATAATATTTTAAGAAATAAAAATAGTATTTCTAATAGTACTTTTTTTATTATTTAATTTAAAATGTATGTAATTGTAATAAGTTGTAATACTTCACAAGTTAAATAAATAGATAAATATATTTATATATACATTTTTTTAAATAACATTTTAAGAAATAATAGCATTCCTTAAATTGTTGTTTTTACAATTACTTAACAGGACATTCATGTAATTGTGCATAACTTGTAATACTTAACAATTTAAATAAATACATAATAGTTGAATTTATATTTATATATAACTTTTTAAAATAACTCAAAGAAATAACATATAACAACAACAATAAAATATTATATTTTTTAATTATTTAATTGAAACTGCAATTTTGCATACGTTAATACTTAACTGAAATAAATAGATAAATAGTTGTATTTATATTTATATATAACTAAAAATAACTAAGAAATAATATTATTTTTAATAAAGTGTTTTTTTTTAATATTTAATTAAAAATGTATGTAATTGTACATAAGTTGCAATACTTCACAAGTTAAATAAATAGATAAATATTTATATTTATACATAACTTTGTCAAAATAACATAATATTATTATTATTTAAATAGCCTATTACATATTCATGTAATTGTACATAAGTTATACTTCATGATTTAAATAGTTACAGAGAGAGAGAATTATGAACATTTCTAATAAACTGTCTGGATGCATTATAGTAATGTGAATTTAAGAGGAAATGTGCTTAATTGTCATGAAAATATTGTTAAAAAAAAAAAAAAAAATCTTAATAGGTTCTTCATGCCGGATACAATTTAATAGATCTAGAAATGTGATTTGACTGTCATTGGTTTGACTGACAGATGGAAACACGCGCACAGATGCAGCAGCCTGCAGCAATCAGGTACAGAGCTTGAACCCGTGTCTCTGCCATCTGTGTGTGTGTGTGTGTGTGTGTGTCTATGAGAGAGTGCATGTATATACTTGGTTACCTTGGCAACAAATAATGGCTGATTTGCTGCAACAGAAATAGTTTGATGATTCATTCTGTCGGGAACCAATCAGAAGAGAGTTTTCTCTGTAACACACACACACACACACACACACACACACACGCGCGCGCGCGCGACATATTCGGTTAAATACATGGTCAGAAAATCAGTACTAAACACTTCATCAGTCACAGAGTTTCGAGATGAACAGAAAACAAAGCATTTGTATCTAACAATCTACTTCAGGCCAAATCTAAACCATCTGTGTGAAAATTTAATTAAGCAATAAAACAAGAGTTTGTGCTACTGTATATTCACTCTCCTTGAGTTATAAGCCACTGTATTAATACTTTCTGCTTTCTTTCTGCATTTTATTTCTCTCTCTCTATGTGTGTCCATCTGTCTCTCACTCCATGGCAATAAAAAGCTTATTCCATTAATGGAAACAACTTTATTGGCAGTCATGGTAAAGTCCCGTTGCCATGGTCCACCCTTGACTGACAGCTGCGTTGTCATGGTAACCAAAACAGCAAGTCACTTTGCTGAAAGTGGGCTGATCATGACTTCTTACTGAGCAGAAAGAGTGTGTGTGTGTGTGTGTGTGTGTGTGTGTGTGTGTGTGTGTGTGTATGCGCATTTAAGAACAGAGCAGACGTTACAACAGTGACTGTATTTTCAGATCTATAACAAGACTCAGAGTTGATTCACTTGGGGAAACACACATGCTATTTTTGCAGTATATGCTGTAGACAAAATCATTTTTTTTCTGTATGCAAATTGCATTTACTAACCGTAACCAACAACCTAATTCGCTCAACATTTCCAGAGTGATGAATGAACCAGAAATGCTATTAAGATTCTGGTCAGAGTGTACAATTAACATTAATTAATGCATTAACTAATAATGAGCAATACATTTGTTGCTATATTTATTAATCTTTGTTAATATTAAAAATTGGTAGGATATACTGTATATAAATAACTTTAAAATTGGGTAGGATTTACTTTTAAATATTTTTCACTCAGAAATTGCTATTTCAGAAATGACTACAAAGAAATGCACTGAATTAAATGTGAAATTTTGAACTAGAAAGACTCAGACAGTTTTTACAGTGTAATAAAAATACAGCTATTTATTGTTAGTTTATGTTCTTGTTTTTGCCACAGGATAAAAAAAAATTAAAAAGGTAATTGCATATTTTTATCTCATAATTAACACTTTTTTCTCACAAGTAAAAATTGAGATGTAAATTCAAAATTAATATTTAAAAAAATTATGATACGTAAACTCAGAATTCATAGAAAAAAGTAAAAATTGCGAGATGTAAACTCAATATTTATAGAAAAAAGTAAAAATTATGATACGTAAACTCAGAATTTATAGAAAAAAGTAAAAATTGCGAGATGAAAACTCAGAATTTATAGAAAAAAGTAAAAATTATGATACGTAAAATCAAAATTTATAGAAAAAGTAAAAATTATGATACGTAAAGTCAGAATTCATATAAAAAAGTAAAAATTGAGATGTAAACTCAGAATTCATAGAAAAAGTAAAAATGCTGAAATTTGGAATTGTGAGGAAAAAAGTCAGAAATATGAGATAAGATGACACAATTACCTTTTATATTTTTTAAACAAGCTTCCATAATATACAGATACAATGCAGTAAATGTTGAAATTAACATGAACTAAGATTAATGAATGCTTTATGAGTATTTTTCATTGTACATGTTAACTAATGGAACCTTTATTCTAAAGTGTTACCAAGATTTTTAACATACTGCTAATATTTTACACAAAATGGATTAAAGAAAGCCTGAAAGTGTATCATTGCATACTGCATACTATTTCAAACACTATTTTTAACTGCTTGTGTTACACCAGTATTTCATTTCAGACATAACCACACACTATATCACATATCAGTGTCATATATAAACATTACAAACATGTGTACATGAGCAGATCGTTTCGGTTTAGGTTAAAACAGATTTCTTAACCGGTGGGTCCCGAACCAACAAGAAGTCACAGGTCTGTTCTAATAGGGAACAACAATGCTAAATAAATAAATAATAAAACACAATAACCATATAATTGTGCATCATAAAAACAGCTAAATAAATACGCTTGTAAACTTTTAAAAGGGAGGATGACAAAATTGGCATGAATTTATCTGTTACTAGCTTAGTCAAATTAGACGGATGAGAACTATAATATTGCTTCAGCACATATATTTATTTAAATATATATTATAAAATATTAACTATATATTGATATTATTTTTAATATAAAAAAATTTATAATTTATATAAAATATATCAAACACTATATGTATGTGCGCATATGTATATATATATATGTGTGTGTGTGTGTGTGTGTGTGTGTGTGTGTGTGTGAGATTATTATTATTACAGTTTAAAATAATAATTCTGGTATGATAAATAATTCATGGTGTCCAGAATAAAATCTGTGTCCTAGAGCCAAAGTAGTGTATCGTGAGGTCAGCTGGTCTTCTCTCTTTCATACAGTCTCTCTGTGGAGTGATGTGTGTTTGGTTAAATGGTAAATCAATCTGTTTGTGACCTGTAGACCCGGCGGCTACTCCAGCCTCTCTCTCTTCCTCTGTGTTCCTGATTAATAGCTCTGTTTCTATTAGAGTCCCATAGTGATTTTATTAAAGTTAACTGTGTTTAGAGCGCACGACAGAATCCATTAGCCCACACACACACACACACACACACACACACACACACACACACACACACACACACACACACACACACACACACACACACACACACACACACACACACACACACACACACACACACACACGTCTGGTTTGCTATCCTTGTGGGGACTCTCCATAGGCATAATGCTTTTTCTACTGTACAGACCGTATATTCTAAACCTACCCCTTACAGGAAACTACAGGCATTTTAAGATTTTCAAAAAACTTAATTCTGTCTGATTTATTAGCTTGTTTACCCGTGGAGACTTCAATTTAGGTCCCCACCGTGACACGAGTCCCCACGAGTCTGTGTGTATTCAGGTTTAAGTCCCCACTTGAAGAGAAAAACATGTACACACACACACACACACACACACACACACACACACACACACACACACACACACACACACACACACACACGCACACACACACACACACACACACACACCTGTTATATGAGGTCATAACACCGCAGTGATGATGTCACATACAGCTGAAGGATAGAGACGCTCCAATCGATCAATCACTGCTTATTAACCAATAAATAACAAATCACACTTACCTTGCAGAGTAAGACAGATGTTTTGGTGCACTTTAAAATCTGATAAGTTAAGAATACTCAAAACATTTGAGTAAACAAACTCTTTTTTTTTTTTTTAAAGTTAGTAGGGCTTAAAATTTTTATGACAAGTGTGGCAGGGCTGAGAGCCTCGCTTCCATAATCCCACCCTACTCTTCACAATGACAATTATATACAACTTGCTTCCATAAACATCATATTCATCCAGATCTTTCTCTTTTCATTCATATATCTAAGTGCTGGTTAGCAAAAGCATACAAACACATACTGATGTAGCTAGTTAACAAAAAGACTCACTATACTGCCGTGCAAAGGCAAAAGACCGTAACTTCGATGTTTGTCGAAAATGATATTTTTTGGACATTCAAGACATCCTTTATCATGTGCATAAGTATCTCGAGTCAATTTCGTTGTTTTTCCGAGAAAATAATGAGTGGTCTCAACCGTAACTTCGAAAAGCCCCGGAGAAACCAAGGCAGAACATAGCAAATAAATTGGTATCCACGGTATCCACTCACATGTTTAACTTTCAGACTTCTGGTTACAGTAAAAAAAAAACATTAATACAGTCACATTACTATTTGCAATAGCCTATATGAGATAGCCCACGATCACTAGATTTTATACAGGTGTTACTATAATGATTTTGTAAATGATGATCAGCAAGCAAATATTGATAATGTGAAAGTTACTGTCTTTTGCCTTGGTGTGACTTCTCACGTTTTGCAGACAATGCAAAAGCAGAGTACATTAACTTCAAAATAGGGGTAAAAATCAAGTTTGAGCTCACAATTTTTTAATGTAGATAATTTTCATTACTAAAATATCTAATTGCCAAATTTCCAGTGTCCTACCTAAAACTTTAAAGTCATTTTTCTCAGTATCACACTCTAGCGAGTTAAGGTTTTTTGCCTTTGTAGGGCAGTATACACTTGCATGTAAATAGTCAAACAACATGCAGTATATGTAGTCTTAACATTTTGCTGTCCTTCCTAAACCTAAGCAAAGGCTCTACTTTTCACCACAGTGGTAACACTACAAAACCTACATAACAGAAACCTACGTAAATCCGAACATAACACAACATTTAAGTACTAACTTGCGCAAAAACACACAAAATAACACGTTATTTCAACATTTGTTTTCCTTGTCCGATGCAAAGCATGCTGGGAACTAGAAAACTCAATCATTTTAAGATTACATTACTCTAACAACATTTTGAGTTTACAGAACTTATTTTATTTAAGTCAAATGAAGTTTCATTATTATTTGAGTGAAACTAACTCATTTCATTTAATTCATTTCACTGTTCGGTTTTACAGCGTGGCAAATCACTTCATGTTGTTCATTCAAGAGCTGAAATTAAATTAGATAGATAGATAGATAGATAGATAGATAGATAGATAGATAGATAGATAGATAGATAGATAGATAGATAGATAGATAGATAGATAGATAGATAGATAGATAGATAGATAGATAGATATTCTAATAATATTTTACAATATTACTGCTTTTACTGTATTTTTTCAACAAATTTTGATCAGAGACTTCTATCAAAACCTTTAAAAATATCCAAGTTTCTGAATATAATATTATTACATAAAAAGTATTTTTATTATTAGTATTTTTATTATATATTCAGAAATAAATAAACAAATAAAATACAGTGAAAATAGTAATAGTATAATTAAAATTTAAAATAAGTGTTTTGTGAATATATAGTAAAGTGTAATTTATTTCTGTGATCAGAGCTGTATTTTCAGCATCATTACTCCAGTCTTCAGTGTCACATGATCTTCAGAAATCATTCTAATATACTGATTTACTGCTCAATTCTGAGCATTTCTGATTATTTTCAATGTTGAAAACAGTTGTGCTGCACAATATTTTTGTGGAAACTGTGATACATTTTATTCTTCAGAATTCTGTGATCAACAGAAAGTTCAAACGAACAGCATTTATTTGAAGTAGAAATCTTTGTAACATTATAAATGTCTTTTCTGTCACTTCCGATCAATTTAATGCGTCCTTTATGAATAAAAGTAGTCATTCCTTTCAAAAATAATACATAAATTGGTACTGTATGGTAGAAGCATGTTAATGTCAAAATGACATGCAAAGAGACATTTTACCACTCGCTTCCTTTCTATTTATGTGGCATCACACTATGTAGCTCCACCCACGATGCACTTCACATAGCAGTGCATTCTGATTGGCTGTGAATTTCATCACTTTGCAGTTTGCACAGTAGTTCATGGGAAAAGAACAATCAGACTTGTGTAGCTGGTTAGGACATGCTGTCAGTGTAAGGAAAGGGGAAGCTGGAATATTTGAATGAATATAATAAATGGAGAGTCAACACAGTTGAGCTCAATTATTTCTGTGGCTAAAGGTGATTTCAAACATTCATCAGAATATAAAACATTGATAACGTAACGTAAGTGTGTGAGCGTGGGCTGACTAAAGGTCAGGTCGACTGGTGTGTTAAATTTAGACGGTTTAACAGAGTCACATCAGTGTTAGAGCTGACTGCACCGCGTTTTCATCACACCCCTGAAGCTTGTTAAAAACAGCACACACACACACACACACACACACACACACACACACACACACACACACACACACACACACACACACACACACACACACACACACACACACACACACACACACACTCTCTCTTAAAGACATGAGCCTCAGACACCTCAAGGCTGTGTTAAAAAAGATCCGCTCTTCTCTTTCCCCACAGGACAAGCGACTAGAACAGTCACCGAACACAAGAGTGTAAAAACGGCCTCTTTTAACACAGAAACAGAGACATCTCTGATGCTATTGAAGTCGACATGAAACGCTTTTCACAACTCATTTCACGCTGACGTAATTCTGAGAGAAACGAAACATGCAATAAGAGGAAAAATGTAGGAAAAGACTTGATTCTGTCTATCAGAAATGGATGTGATTGTAAAAAGTTAGCATTATTAGGAAAATAGTGTCTGATTGAATAAGTTGGGAAATGTAAGAAGGCTGATTATTGTTTTAAGATTGTTTGAAAGATGGAGCAAGTTATTAAAACTGGTGATATTAAAATAAAAGCTAATTAATAATAATTTTAACAACAGATTATGAAAACATCAGTTATTCTAATTAAGATTATATTGTATTGTTTATTAATATTGTGAATGTTTTTATTTTCATATTTTACTTATTTTATATTTTAGTATTCTATTTTACATTTTTGTGTTTTCTATTTTTCTATTTTAATGTTAATGTTGGTTAAAAAGTTTTAGTAGTATATATATATATAATATTAAGTTGTTTGTTGTATATTTTAATCATTTCAAATTTTTTATGGTTGTAGTTTTAATTAGTTTTAGTTAACTTCAGTGAAAGTTGTAGTCAGGCATGTAATCCAGGTCACATTTTAAGGATTGTATTCTGAAAAACCCAGAGACTTTCAGTTTATATACATGACATTTACAAGGCCATTCTATGTTGTAAATATTCAAAGCTAAATATACTGACACACAGTAGAATATTTAGGGGACAAAAGAATTAAGGAGAATATTAAATTATGAATTATGAATTATGAAATTGACTACTGTTGTGTAAATAATCTGTAATCATGTAATCCAAAAAGTAACTGTAATCTGCATTTTAAAACAATACATTCTAATTACAAGTACTCCATTTTTGGAAACGGATTACATAATCCAGATTACATGTAATCAGTTATATTTTACACACACACACACACACACACACACACACACACACACACACACACACACACACACACACACACACACACACACACACACACACACACACACACACACTCACACTCTCACAGACATGTACATGTATATACACTCACACTGCCGTTCAAAAGTTTGGGATGGCCACAAAAGTGAGTACACCCCTAAGTGAAAATTTCCAAATTGGGCCCAAAGTGTCAATATTTTGTGTGGCCATTATTTTCCAGCACTGCCTTAACCCTCTTGGGCCTGGAGTTCACCAGAGCTTCACAGGTCGCCACTGCAGTCCTCTTCCACTCCTCCATGACCACATCACGGAGCTGGTGGATGTTAGA